>JAVKPL010011591.1:0-52134 GCA_032173675.1 Gastrolobium villosum | reverse complement strand
TATGAAACAACACAAGCAAACATTTTTCCCATTATTTTGTTGGAAGGTTTAAATATCATTATTACCAAATAATATTATTATTAATGTTATTATCATAACTTAACAATTGATTTTCATCAATTAACGGTTATTATTTATTGTGATTTAATAATTAATTAATGAATAATTCTAATACGTTGCGTTCTCTGAATTAGTTCTAAAGTCAGATTAAAGAGTCAAAACTTGTGTGAAAATACCGAGAAAACCAATTTGCCATAATTAGAGCTCACGCTAACTTCAAAAAAAAAACTATTCAGCTCCTTGTGAAAATACGCGAGAAAATCATTGTGTTTTTAAAATTTTAATTTATTTCAAAGTTATAGTAGTCTTTATATTTATAATTTTTTAAGATTTCAATACCAAAATGACGTCATTTTGCTAATAAATGCAAATAACTTATCTGCAATAACTGTAGAAACATTTTTCCCATTATTTTTTTGGAAGGGTTTAAATATCATTATTACCAAATAATATTATTGTTAATGTTATTATCATATCTTAATAGTTGATTTTCCTCAATTAACGGTTATTATTTACTGTGAATTAATAATTAATTAATGAATTTGATTTGTGGAAATAATAAACATTGATATGCGAAATTTAACGGTTAAGATATGATAATAATATTAATAGTAACATTATTTGGTAATAATAATAATATCTTATCCCTTATTTCTAATACACCTCGTACTCTGAGTTAGTTCTATATTCTGATTAAAGAGTCAAAACTTGTGTGAAAATATCCGAGAAAACCAATTTGCCATAATTAGAGCTCATGTTAACTTAAAAAAAAAACTATTCAGCTGCTTGTGAAAATATCCGAGAAAATCATGGAGTTTTTATAATTTTGATTTATTTCAGAGTTATAGTAGTATTTATATTTTTAAATTTTTAAGATTTTAATACCAAAACGACATCATTTTTTTGAATAAATGCAAATAACTTATCTACAATAACTGCAGAAACATTTTTTCCAATATTTTTTTGGAAGGGTTTAAATATCATTATTAACAAATAATATTATTATTAATGTTATTATCATATCTTAACAGTTGATTTTCATAAATTAACGGTTATTATTTATTGTGAATGAATAATTAATTAATGAATTTGATTTTTGGAAATAATAATCTTTGATATGCGAAAATTAATGGTTAAGATATGATAATAATATTGATAGTAACATTATTTGGTAATAATAATATCTAAACCCATATTTCTAATACGCTGCGTTCTCTGAATTGGTACTAAAGTCAGATTAAAGAGTCAAAACTTGTGTGAAAATATTGAGAAAACCAATTTGCCATAATTAGAGCTCACGCTAACTTAAAAAAAACTCTTCAGCTCCTTGTGAAAATACAGGCGAAAATCATGTTTTTTTAAAAAAAATTATTTATTTCAGAGTTATAGTCGTCTTTATATTTATAATTATTTAAGATTTCAATACCAAAACGACGTCATTTTGCGAATAAATGCAAATAACTTATCTGCAATAACTCCAGAAACATTTTTCCCAATTTTTTTGGAAGGGTTAAATATCATTATTACCAAATAATATTATTATTAATGTTATTATCATAACTTAACAGTTGATTTTCATCAATTAACGGTTTTATTTATTGTGAATAAATAATTAATTAATGAATTTGATTTGTGAAAATAATAATCTTTGATATGCGAAAATTAACGGTTAAGATATGACAATAATATTGATAGTAACATTCTTTGATAATAATAATATCTTATCCCTTATTTCTAATATGCCCCGTACTCTGAGTTAGTTCTATAGTCAGATTAAAGAGTCAAAACTTGTGTGAAAGTACCCGGGAAAACCAATTTTTCATAATTAGAACGCTAACTTAAAAAAAAAACTATTCTGCTCCTTGTGAAAATACCCGAGAAAATCATGGTGTTTTTGTATTTTTAATTTATTTTAGAGTTATAATAATCTTTATATTTATAATTTTTCAATATTTCAATGACAAAATATATTTATATTTCTGTTACTCAACCTCATAGAATTGTAATAAAAATTTTCAATTTATCAAGGAATATGTACTTGTTTATTTATTTTCACATAACTCTATCAAATTAAGTTTGAGCTGCGAAAAAAAAGAAAAAAAAAACTCTATTGTAATGAGGGAACTAGTAACGGAATTAGTAACCTCCAAAGCACGGACACGCAGGTTTTTATAAAATTTGCGTGCCGGACACGTGTTCGACACGGACACGCGTCCGACACGCGGTCAACATTTGGGGACACGAGGTCAACTCTTGGACACGTTTTTCCAACGCGCAGTCAACTTTTTCGGACACGCGGTCAACCCTTGGACATGTTTTTTTTTTAATCTTAATTTTTTTGTTAACTAAGTTTAAAAGAAATAATTTACAGATTAGTTTTTCTCTGTTATGAAATTTGACATGAAAAATTAACTAAGTACGAAAAATTATTTATATTTATATATATGTTATGAAATTGTAATATTTGATTGGTTATATGACTTATTATGGACTATTATATGTATTAAATTTAAATTAAATTATATATATTAAAATTTTTATTTAATATCAAAACGTGTCCAACGTGTCAAAATATGACATTTTTTAGAATTAACGCGTCGGCGTGTCGTGTCGTGTCGTGTCCCTGTCCCGTGTCCGTGTCCGTGCATCATAGGTGACCATCCTCTCCAGGACTGCATGCCTTTAGTTATGAATGATTTTTAAGGGTTTGTTCCCCCCTCCCCCGTATGACACGTAGCTAGGTTTTTCTTTGTTGTTAAGTTCCCTCATTATATATATATATATATATATATATATATATATATAGCTTTAACGTTTCTACAGTGAATGTTGATAAGTTATTTACATTAGTTCCCAAAACGACATCGTTTTGGGTTAAAAAATTAAAAAATTATAATGAAAAAAGACTATTATAAAATACAAAAAAGAAAAAGACTATTATAATCCTTAAATTAATTTTAATTACTAAAATATCTTGACTTCCTCATAAAACGACATGGTTTTGGGCTCAATGTAGATAAATTATCTACATTGGCTATAGAAAAAGCGAACCCTTATATATATGTATTGGTTTTCCATTTGTTACGTTGCATGACAAAAGTTAAGTTTCCTACACTTTAAATAAGAAGGGAAAAATGTTTGTCCTTTTAAATGATATAATTTTGCGTCATCTTAGATCATAACCATTGATTTACGTCAATCAACGGTTATAATTTATTAGTTCAAACTTAATTAATTATTAATTCGAAATAAATTATAATCGTTACTTGATGGTAAGCAACAGTTAGAATTTAAAATGAAACAAAATTATATTCTTTAACAGAATAAATGTTTTCCCCATATAAGAATTATCATGTAACATGATACTTGTTTTCCCATGTGTGTGTATATATATATATATATATATATATATATAGGAAATATAAGTATTATATTGTAGGAATAAATTTTTTGTCTTGCAACCATTTTTTAATTATATACTAAACGTAGTACATAGTTAAAATATTAAAGTTATTGACGTGTGTAACAGCCCGTTGTACACCGGTATTGTTAACATTAATTATGATATTAAGCGCAGTTATAATCACAGCAATTCATTTATAAAAATGAGGATAAACTTTTTCCGATTATTACGCGAATAGTAAAAGTATAAAAAACGTAATAATAAAAAGTTGTGATCGTAACTGAAACACTAGCGGAAGACTTACTTAACTATTTATACACTTTATTTTATCACATACAAGATACTAAGGGGTTCCCATAAACCCACTTAGCCAATTCCTCACTTTTTACGTTTTTACCACTTAACCAGATTTGCTAATTTGTTTTTCTACGAACACAACACAAAAATCCAAACCTAAAATCCAGGTTATCTTTTTTCCTTATTCACTTACCTTTCTAACAAGCTATCACACACTCGATTCCGAGCTCGTGAGCTCCGGTTATCGCCATTTGAAGTTAGATAAACAACATTGCCCACCAACTCCAAAACAGCCTAAAACCTCCAATCTTCACGGAATAAAAGAGTAAAATATCTTTTGGATCCTCAACAAAAATTATGGGCACAATTTAATCCCATAAAAAATAAAGTTAACTTCCAATCCCTCTGAATTCCAAAATAGGCTTAGTTGGTCGAAATCGTGATATATCTAAATTTAAAGAATATCCACAATTTGAATCTTAAAAGGATCACACTTTGAGTTTTTTTTAAGGGATTAAATTGGACTCGATAATATTTGTTGAGTATCCAAAAATTTCAAATGGACCACTTATTTATATTCTTTTTTTTTGGGCTTGATGTTTGTCATTTTAAATAACATAAGTTATGTCATTTTTTTATACCTTTAAGTTATGTCATTTAAAGAGATGGCACAGGGTTTTACAATGATTAAATACAGCATATTTGTTGATGTATTTAATAAGACCTGATAGTATAAGACCTGATTGTATAAGACCTGATTAAATTTTAATACTATCCAGCGTTTGGAATGATATTGTATAAGATAATATCCTCCAATATTTTAAAAAATAATATATTAAAAAAAATTATTTTAATATATAAATATTGAAATGATATATTAGTTCTTGGGAATTGCACTTGTAAGCAATATTAATACCTCAACCCCTTATCAGGCCTAATCCACCACTCTTAGGCCGGATTAAGTTATACATCATTTTGATGTATAAAGTGGTCCTGCTGTATAAGCATATACTATACGATGGTCACACCAAACAACTGAAAATGTCATAACATATAGTATAAGCTCATACTATCAGGCCTTATACATCACACCAAACAGGCCCTTAGTGCAACATATGTTATAGCTAGAATTACGTTTGCTGTAAAACAAATTTTAAAAAAATATATATATTACACCGTAACTTGTACTATTTGGATATAATTTTGGGTTCTCAAAATCCATGTTACGGTCAGTAAATTTGAATTTGAACTTTGAAGAAGGTAAAAATTTTAAACTTTTTTACCGAGTAAAATTAATTTTATGCATGAGATTTATAAATTTTTTAAATATATACATATATTTATATTTTTAAAGTGATTTTTTTGTTTATCATTTAAATAAAAAGTCTTTTACCAAAAAAATAAATATAAAAATAAAAAGTCTCTTCTAAATTTTTTACAATATAATTCTCAAACTTAAATTAATTTTTTTAAATTAACTCTTTAAACATCTATTATTTCAAAATTAATTTTTTAAACATCTATTATTTCAAAATTAATTCTTATAAAATTTAAACCAAACGTAGCCTTAAAAGAAGAATGTAACGATATTTAAAAGGAAGATGAAGTGTTTCTCTCTACACTTTTGTGCGGGGGTAAACAATGATATATGCAGCAGTTTATTTTTTTATTGGTAATATCAAGTCTAGAAGGAGCAAATCTTTACTATTCTTACAGTTCATTACTATAAAAAATAAGGGGGTTGTTTTTCTTATGTTGAATAAAAAAATCAATTTTTCAGCAAACACAAATTTTATATGAGATTCACTTTAAATTTTTTCTTTCCTCTATTCTTTCTTCACTCTCTTTCTTGTGTGTTTGCTGGAAGAAATTTTTTTTTATGCAACATAAAAAAAATCCCCTAGAATTAATTTTTGTGACATTATCTATTAACTATAAAAGTGTGGATTGAAAAAATTGCAACTACTCATTTTTCTAAGTCTAAAGAAATTTTTGTGTAAAAGAAAGAAAGTGGTACTTTGTTGGACGACGATGGAGTGAAAAGACATGCTTTTATGGTAAAAGTAAAAGAGTTACAAAAGGCAGAAATGGGTATATAACAGTCAACAACTTACCAATAAGCTTGTTGTCAAAACAAGAGTACCAATATAGAATTCTTATTCTCATTCATAATTTTCCTCATACTTAGAGGTCAATTTATATACAAACACTATTTCAAATTGGTTAACAGCTACCTCTAATAAAGGAAACAAACTCTTAATTTTATCCTATAGAATAACATCTAAACAACCTTATGAATCTATCCTATACAAATTCTAGTACGAATAGAATCATAACAAAGCAGAAACTAATTCCTAACTATTTTGAATTTACACATTCCAACGCTCCCCCTCAAGTTGGAGCAAAGATGTCAATCGTGCCCAACTTGGTTGTTGCTTCTTGAAGTACTTTTCCTGACACTGCTTTAGTTAGGACGTCTGCAAGTTGGTCTTCGAATCTAACAAATGGAAAGTTAATAATACCTTGATCCAAGTTTTCCTTTATGAAGTGTCTATCCACTTCAACATGTTTAGTTCTATCATGTTGAATTGGATTATGAGCAATTCCAATTGCTGCACTGTTGTCACAATGAAGATCCATTGGTTGTTTGCAATTAATTCCCATGTCTTTGAGAACACTTCTAATCCATAGCAACTCACATACACCTTGAGCCATACCTCTATACTCAGCTTCTGCACTTGATCTTTGATATCTACTAATGTCAGTAGCAACTTGATCTGGATAAATGCCTAACTTATGATTCATTTCCATTGGTGTTTCAACTGGTTTGCCGGCCAGCATTCCAATTTCATTTAATAGATCAATAGTATACTTCCTTTGAGAGAGAAATATGCCCTGCTGAGACCTTGATATTTCAATGCCCAAAAAATATCTAAGTTGTCCTAGATCCTTCATCTCAAATTCAGAACTCAGGTATTTTTCTATTTTTTTATTTCGCAATAATCATCCCCAGTCAAAATCATATCCTCTACATAAACACTTAATGCAGTTACCTTTCCTTTCTGATGTTTTATGAAGAGAGTGTGATCAGCATTGCTCTGTTTGTATCTGAAATTCTTCATGGCTAGTGAGAACCTTCCAAACCATGCTCTAGGAGATTGTTTCAACCCATATAGAGCCTTTCTTAGCTTGCATACTTCACGTTTTGCTCTGGTTTGCAGATTTAGTCCAGGTGGAAGCTCCATATAGACCTCTTCTTGTAATTCTCCATTCAAAAAAGCATTCTTCACGTCAAATTGCTTGAGGGGCCACTCACGGTGTGCTGCCAGTGATAGAAGTATCCGAATAGTATTTAATTTGGCTACCGGATCAAAAGTGTCTTGATAATCTATCCTGTACTTTTGTGTAAATCCTTTGGCAACTAGTCTTGCCTTGTACCTGTCAAAAGTTCCATCAGCTTTGAGTTTCAGGTTGAATACCCACTTACATCCGATTGCTTTTTTTCCTTGCGGCAAAGGAACAAGATCCCATGTTGAATTTTTTTTTGAGAGCTTCTATTTCAACATCCATAGCTTCTTTCCAATTTGGGTTTGCCAAAGCTTCCTGTGTATTGTTAGGAATATGTACAGATGATAATTGATTTACAGCTAAATCATATGATCCAGATATCCTATGAGTAGACACATAGTTGCTTCTAGGGTATTTGGCTTTTGCTTTGGGGTCAGGTTCATATAGTGTCTTAGGGACACCTTTGTTGGGTCGGGCAGAGCATCTAACTTGTTGGACAGGAGAATTTGGAGAAGTAGCAGGAGAGGAATTAATAGATGATGTATTTTGAGAACATACCTCGGGTGATGGCTGTTGTGCAGGATCAGGAACATCTCTAGTGAACATTTCTGGTTGTGATGTTAAAGGAGGTGAGCTTATATCTGTGTCACATGCTTGGGGCAACAGTAATAGTGGTGCTGGGATTTCAGCATAAAGTTCTTCTTCAACAGGTACTTGTCCTCCAAAAACCTTTGGTGATGTCTCCTTCCGAGGAGAAGGGCCAAGGACTCCCCCTGAGATAAAAAAAGGGCTCCTCCTCATAAAAAGAAGCTTCTAGGGTGACATGGATTTTGTGTTGAACAGGGTCAAAGCAACGGTACCCTTTTTGTGAGGCTGAGTATCCAAAAAATATGCATTTTGTTGCACATGGGTCGAGTTTGCTGCGTAATGCTTTAGGAATGAGGACAAAAATAGTACAACCAAATATGCGTGGCTCAAGGTTATTCATATGAGGGATAGAAAAATGGGAATGGATGACAGTGGGAGGGGTTTTAAATTGAAGGACGCTTGATGGGGTGCGGTTGATGAGATAGGTAGCGGGATGCACAGCTTCTCCCCAATATCTTGTAGGAACATTCATGCCAAATAGGGAAGCACGCACAACTTCTAAGAGGTGCCTATTTTTCCGTTCAGCTAGACCATTTTGCTGAGGGGTGTGGGAGCACGAAGTTTGATGACGGATGCCATGGTCAAGCAAAAAGGTGGTAAGGGTGTGTGACAAGTATTCCCCCCCATTGTCAGACTGGAGAACTTGGATTTTGGAATTTTATTGTGTGGCGACCATGGCATGAAAATGTTTGAAGGCAGTAAAAGCATCACTTTTTTCGCAGCAGAGAAACCCAAGTCATTCGAGAGAATTCGTAAATAAAAGTAATGAAATAGTAAGCTTTAGAAAATGAAGGGATGCGGGCAGGGCCCATATATCTGAGTGAATTACTTGAAATTGAAGAGTACTTTTATTGATGCTTGGGAAAAAAGTGATGCGATGGCTTTTAGCCATTTCGCACACATTATATGAGAAATCAGAAATAGTTACGGTAGAAAATAAACTGGGGAACAATTTTTTTAAATAGCTAAAGGAAGGGTGTCCTAATCTTCTATGCCAAAGCCAAATGGTTATGCGGGCTTCATCAGCAGTAAAGGTAGAACAAGCACGAGCAAGAGAGTGATCATTCGTCCAATGCAAGTCTAGAAAATATAAGCTTCCTCTTTTAACACCACAGCCAATTGTCTTCTTGGTGGAGATGTCCTGAAATATGCAGTGAGTAGGCCAAAATATGACAGAGCAATGCAAAGAATAGGTTAGTTGGAAAACAGAAAGCAAATTGAACTCCAAAGAGGGCACAACTAAGACTGAATCAAGATGTAAATAAGGAGAGAGAGAAAGAGACCCCTGGCCAGTGACAGGGGATTGCCCTCCATTTGCCGTGGAAATAAAGGGTTGAGGTGAGGGACAAAAATTGTCAAACATAGAGGAGTCTCGGATCATGATCTGAAGCTCCGGTATCAATTATCCACACATTATTCTTAGACAACACAGAGAAAGCAAGGGAGTTACCAATTGAGCCCTGGTGAGCAATGTTCGCTGTTGGAGGAGTGACCAGAGGTGTTGGGGTGGCAGAAGAAGAGGAGACAACTGTGGTGGGTTTCCTCCGAGGCTGTTTGGTGGGATCCCACCAATCTGGATAGCCGATTAATTTGAAGAAATGATGCTT
Source organism: Gastrolobium villosum (assembly GCA_032173675.1). Lineage (NCBI taxonomy): Eukaryota > Viridiplantae > Streptophyta > Magnoliopsida > Fabales > Fabaceae > Gastrolobium > Gastrolobium villosum. Next base: position 42,831 of record JAVKPL010011591.1, on the reverse strand, counting down.
GGAATGACTAATCATACCATGATGAGAACAAACCAGATTACCTGATTTTCCAGATGAGGAGGAATGACGCAGGTGAGGAGGTCGTGGAGTAGGACGAGTCAGCAAGGCTGTGGATTTTGAGGAGGGCCGAGAAGAATCCATGGATTGACGTTGAGTGATTTCCCGTCTAGCAAATGCATAGGAACCCTCAAGATCAAGTTTGCGTTGCTTGCGTAAGATTTCTGCACGAAGATGATCCAAATCAGAGTCCAAACCACTTAAGAAAATATGGACTCGCAGACGGGCCATGGCAGAGTTCAGTTGAACGACTCCATCAACGGTGGTGGCTTGGGACATGGTACGTTGACCAATCTCCTGGAAAATTTCAAGAAGTTCGTTGTAGTATGTAGGCAAGGGACGACCATTTTGCTTCGGGGAGAAAGACCTTTGGTTGAGTTCAAACAAGCATGTCTCATCGGAGCCATCATAGAATGTCCGTTTGCAGGCATCCCATTTATCGCATGCGGAGTCCAGACGGAGGAAACGAGGGATCAGAGAGGGAATCATAGAATCTATGAGTCAGCTTTTCACGCGCTTATTTTCAGTAATCCAGCCACCGTAGGAAGGATCGTCAGGAGGAGGCTTCGGGGTGTCACCGGTGAGATACTCACCTTTGTTGCGAGCACCGATACGAAGGTCCATGAGTTGAGACCATATGGGAAAGTTGGCTTCATCAAGAATAATGGTTACTGGGAAGGAGGAATTGTCTTGGTGTATCACGATTGGGGCGGGTGGCTGAGGAGGGGTGATGACGGCGTCGGTGTTATGGTTGGGGTTTTCGTTGTTGGGGTTTTCCTGTTCCATGAGAGAGAGAGAGAGATGAATATGTGTGTTTGGTTTACTTTTGAAGAGAAAAAAGAAAAAAAATGGGTGGAGTGGGAATAACCCGTAAAGAAAGAGAAAAAAAAATATGGAGGAATTTTTTCCTTGGAAATTCGTAGGATCAGAACCAAAAAGCTGATACCATGTCAAAACAAGAGTACCAATATAGAATTCTCATTCGCATTCATAATTTTCCTCATACTCAGAGGTCAATTTATATACAAACATTATTTCAAATTGTGTAACAGCTACCTCTAATAAAGAAACAAACTCTTAATTTTATCCTATAGAATAACATCTAAACAACCTTATGAATCTATCCTATACAAATTCTAGTAGGAACAGAATCATAACAAACCAGAAACTAATTCCTAACTATTTTGAATTATTCCAACACTTGTGTGGGTCAAAACTCAAGAACGTGTATCTTTAAGACAAGAAGTACCCTCCAAGGCAATATGTAACATCCCGGGCGCTGACGAGGGCGGGGAGTGATCGCCGGTGCGCAAGGGCACGGACAAGGAGCGGCTCCTGGCAGGCTTCCAGCGATGGGGGTACATGAATGAATCGAATAACACCGGAAAGAGAGGGATTCCAGAGACTGTGCTGGTATGGGACAGTACATTTGGGAATGGCTTATAAGAATTAATTGGTACTACCTATACTAACAAGATGCATCTACTTTTCGGTAGCCCGGACCGGAATAACTCCACAGTTAAGCGTGCTTGACTTGGAGCAATTCTGGGATGGGTGACCTCCTGGGAAGTTTTCCCGGGAAGTGTGCGAGTGAGGACAAAGCACGCTGAAAAGTCTCGTGTTAGTGTGTGGGGACAGTCGTTAATCCATGCAAGTTGCCAGGCGTTACAAGTGGTATCAGAGCAGGGCCTCTCATCCAGTACGGTGTGGTTCGAGGACGAACCAGGCGGAAGCTGGTGGGCATGTAACATCCCAGGCGCTGACGAGGGCGGGGAGTGATCGCCGGTGCGCAAGGGCACGGACAAGGAGCGGCTCCTGGCAGGCTTCCAGCGATGGGGGTACATGAATGAATCGAATAACACCGGAAAGAGAGGGATTCCAGAGACTGTGCTGGTATGGGACAGTACAGTTGGGAATTGCTTATAAGAATTAATTGGTACTACCTATACTAACAAGATGCATCTACTTTTCGGTAGCCCGGATCGGAAGAACTCCACAGTCAAGCGTGCTTGACTTGGAGCAATTTTGGGATGGGTGACCTCCTGGGAAGTTTTCCCGGGAAGTGTGCGAGTGAGGACAAAGCACGCTGAAAAGTCTCGTGTTAGTGTGTGGGGACAGTCGTTAATCCATGCAAGTTGCCAGGCGTTACACAATAAAAGAAAAGCAACCAATGCGTAACATGCCCTCTATAACACCTCACAATTCTAAATTAAGTAATTAAAGTGTTAAGTGAGTAATTAAGTGAAGGATTATTGAAAATCCCAAAGATTAGGCCAAAATACAAAGAAAGGGCAAAACGGTAATTAGCCAACACGCAACCCTAGGAAGATAAAAATTGAGTAGAAGGTCTCATATGATAAAAATAAGTCTGGAAATGGATTCAGAACGAAAAATTGAGTGGATGGGTAAGTTTCAGAAAAATCAGTGAATAGTGTTTTTCGCGGGTAAAAAAACCGCAGCAAGATTGCACCGTAAAACGTGCCAGTGGAATTTTGAGCTCTAGGTTTCAAATATGAGTTATAAATGGTTTATAGAGTTAGGAAATTTGATTTCTGGAAATATTCGATGGAATTAAGTCAGTTTGGGGAAGCGTGCCAACGGCGCGCGCAATAGCTTAAAACAGTGTTTTCTCCGAATGACCGGAAAACTCCGGATTCATCTGATCAAGTATAATTAAAGGACATTAGTTAATTTTAAAAATTAGAATTTCTAACTAAGTTTTGAATTTATGAACGTTTAATGAAATCAGAGAGAAATTCGGATGCGTTTTAAATCGCGTGGGACCCACCCCACTTAAGTCCACTTAAGCCACATCACCCTCCCTCACCATTCATCATCTTCTCTCTCCTTCTTCCTCATGAAATTCGCACATGGCAGCCCCTCACCACCATCTTCACTCAAAATTTTCTTTTCTCCATAACTACACCATTTCTTAACCAAATCAAGTGATTTTTGTGTTGAAATTTATTGGAAACAACCTTCTAAACACATTGGTAGCACTCTTAAGCCTTGAAACCATCTCTTTGGGGAGATCCAAGCCAAAACCAGTTGCGAATTTATGGAAAAAAATGGAGGTTCTTGGAGTCATTTGAGCTTCCATTGCTTGGAGGAGTCTTGGGTTAGCATCTAGCGTTGATTGTGAGTATGTTTCCACCCCATTTTAATGGTTTGATTGTAGTTTATTTTCATGAACCCTAACCCTAAAGGGGTTTGTGATTGGTGATGTTAGAGAGCTCAAATGGAAAATGTCTATTAGATGATAATGTCTTAGAATGATGTATTAATGCTAGAAATGCAATGAAAATTTTAAGCGAAAAAAAGTGAATTTTAACTTAGAAAATTTAGTGCATGAAATGGATTTTTGAGTTTTGTGTTAATGTGTGGTATAGTGAATTGTAGTGTGATTATATGATGATATGAAGTGATTATGTGAGTTGTGGACCATAGCAATTGAGTGGAAATCCTTGGTTTGGCTAACAAAGATTCGGTCATTTTTGTATAAGTGAGTAAATTGATGTTTTGGAAAACTTTGGTGTTGTGTTGTGTGATGAAAAAGTCATTAGATGGGTTGTGTGGTGATTGGCATGTGGAAGGATCAATGTAAAAATAATGAGTGTTGAAAGTGGCAAAATGTGCCTAAAGAGTAATATTTCGAAAAACGTTGCGTAAAGTCGTAAAACGGAAAAACGACGATTGAACTAGCCTTTGGGTAACCTAAGTGAGTGTAATAAAATGAGAAAGAAAATTTAGAAAAATAAAACCTAAATTAAGACTATGATGGCCGAACCCTCCATGGTGTGAGGTGAGGATTTGATGTTTTCGCGTTTTGACGTATTTTGACTGAAACTGACGGCTATACATGGTTGTATAGGTTGCCGTACGTGGATTTAAAACCGGAACAGTGAAACAGTGGATTGCCCGTGGTCCTGGACCAAGTGGATTGATGTAAGTGATGTGATTTACACATGCTATTTTGAAATTCATGAGTGGTTAAAGTTCTAAGTGTGTGGAATTGTCCTCTGTGTAGGCGTTCCCTGTGAATCAAGCTGTAAGTGGAGTTCTGCGGAGCTCAGTGGAAGGAAAAAGAAAGGTAACCTCTTGGTACTGGGGCTTGTTCCCCTTTTGTGTTCCACCTTGCTAGTTGATGGCAATGGTAGGAAGTGTGTATGAGTAGTGTAGAACAGCATGAGCATGCATGAGCATGCATGTGCATTATCACAGTGGGTACTTATGTACCAGATCTCTGGCCAGTAGATATTTTTAGCCTTCGGGCAAGTGTTTCCGGACTGCCACTGGATAGGTCTCTGAGAGGGAGTTCCAGTTGACCCAGGGTCGTGGTGTGTTATCCGGATAGTAGCACACTAGGTAGTCTCGGGTGTATATGGTTGGAAGGGGTACCTTGGTGGGTTGTTCTCTGAACACGCCAGGGGTAGTACCCATAGGCGTATAGCCGAGGACATGGCGTGGTATTGGTAGCTACCATCCCGCATGTCGTAGTTGTTCTGATATATTCCCCCTTTCTCTAAATCCCTTGCTTTATCCCGTTTTATAACAGTGGTGTTGTTTTTATATTATTGATATACATCGAAGTGAACCATTGGGCGGAGTTTTCTCCAGAACCTCTTGGTTACTGAGATATATCCGTATATCTCACCCCGTCTCGGGGCATTTATTTCAGGGTGTACCAGTGGATATGGAGCAGCGGGCAAGAAGCCCGCATGATGATGAGTGGAGTAGTGATGCATGTTTTGTTTCAGTGTATCATACATGTCATTTTGGTTTATGGATTTATTTGGCAAGTGAAGTTGTAATATGTAAACATTTGTAGTTTAAAGTTAAAGTTGTAAATGTAAATGTAATCCAGTGTGGTAAATGTATTATGGATGTATGTAATATGGTGGAAGGGCCTTAGGCCTATTTTAGGTTTATGATTAACCGTATTATGTTTTATGCATGAAATTGAAAGTTAGTGATTGAAACTATAAAGGATTTGAAAGTAAACTGTTTATGTTTTAAGTGTATATTGGATTGGGTTGTAAGTGCCCCAAGGCGTTGTTGGTCCTTGTGCGTGCCACCCATTGGATTTTGCTGGATTTCAGGTGTATTAGTAGTGTTAAACAGCTTATGCAAATTTGGGGATTTTAGGAAATACAAAGGAAACTCTGGCGAAATTTCTATAGAATTGGCAGTTTTTGGGTGAACTTCGGGAGAGCATATCTCTCTCCATAGTGGTCCAATTGGGACGTGCGATACGCCATTTTGAAGCTTAAGATGTCCCCTACGTTGTGTCAAAATCCTAGGATCATTGGTGGTGTGCGCAGCCCTGGGTGGCTGAAAACACGAACTGCCCTGTTCTGGCCTGTTTTAGTGGGCAGATCTGGGGCAGTTTAGGGAAATTAATTCCCGCTTCGTTACTTGGTCAAATTAAGCATTCGATATATCAAATCGAAGTTTGAGGTGTCTAGTTTTTGGTGTAAAAATTTGAGAGATAGTGGCTGGGCGGTTAGGTGCAGTTTATTCCGTGAAGATTGGAGGTTTTAGGCTGTTTTGGAGTTGGTTGGCAATGTTGTTGGTCCAACTTCAAACGGCGATAACCGGAGCTCACGAGCTCGGAATCGAGTGTGTGATAGCTTGTTAGAAAGGTAAGTGAATAAGGAAAAAAGATAACCTGTAGTTTAAGTTTGGATTTTTATTTTGTGTTCGTAGAAAAACAAATTAGCAAATCCGGTTAAGTGGTAAAAACGTAAAAAGTGAGGAATTGGCTAAGTGGGTTTTTGGGAACCCCTTAGTATCTTGTATGTGATAAAATAAAGTGTATAAATAGTTAAGAAAGTCTTCCGCTAGTGTTTCAGTTACGATCACAGCTTTTTATTATTACGCTTTTTTATACTTTTACTGTTCGCGTAATAATCGGAAAAAGTTTATTCTCATTTTTTATAAATGAATTGCTGTGGTTGTAACTGCGCTTAATATCATAATTAATGTTAACAATACCAGTGTACAACGGGCTGTTACACCCTCAAAACTTCAAGTCAACTTTCATCCCATTGGCTATTCTCGACACCTACCACACGGGGTAATGGAAATATTGACAAGAAACACTTTGCTCAAAATTTTAAGCTCACTTCAGAAATTGACAATTTTGAAAACTGCTCTAGCCCGCACCTTATCTCCGGCTATAATGCACGGACACGGACACGGGGCACGACGATACGTTAAAAAAAAATGTCATATTTCGATATGTTGGGACACGTTTTGATATTAAATAAAAAATTTAATAGGGGAAGGATATTGTAATAACCAAGTTGTATTACAACCATGTTACTACCAATCAATCTCACCGTTAGATCGCTTATGTTGATCCAACGGTTATATTTATTTTTATCTTTGTATGGTTATGATTCCCCAAATTTAAAGTGAAAGCATTAAAAATGGGATATCATAACCATACAAAGGTGGAAATAAATATAAAATATTAAATTTGAGAAATCATGACCAAACAAAGATGGAAATACATATAACCGTTGGATCAACATAAGCGATCTAACGGTAAGATTGATTGGTAGTAATATGGTAGTAAAAAAACTTGGTTGTTACAATATCCTTCCCCTTTTTTTTACAATATCCTTCCCCTTTTTGCAACGGTTATGTGCAAGTGCAGACACAAATTTTTGGGAAAAATAAAAGAGTAAAATGTCTTTTGGATCCTCAACAAAAATTATGGGCACAATTTAATCCCATAAAAATAAAGTTAACTTCCAATCCCTCTGAATTCCAAAATAGGCTCAGTTGGTCGAAATCGTGATATATCTAAATTTAAAGAATATCCATAATTTGAATCTTAAAAGGATCACACTTTGAGTTTTTTTTAAGGGATTAAATTGGACTCTATAATATTTGTTGAGTATCCAAAAATTTCAAATGGACCACTTATTTATATTCTTTTTTTTTGGGCTTGATGTTTGTCATTTTAAATAACATAAGTTATGTCATTTTTTTTATACTTTTAAGTTATGTCATTTAAAGAGATGGCACAGGGTTTCACAAGGATTAAATACAGCATATTTGTTGATGTATTTAATAGAAACTGATTGCGTTTTGTATTTAATAGGAGTTGATTGCGTTTTGTATTTAATAGGACGCAATCAGCTCCTATTAAATACAAATCACAATCAACTCCTATTACATTAAATTCAAAATTCAAATAACCTCCAATACCGTGTTTGTTTCATTCAATCAATGCTTTCACGCTCATTTGAGATGTTTAATCGATTAAATATAAGTTTTAATCGATTAAATCAATTAAGATGGATATTTAATCGATTAAGAGGGAGATTTAATCGATTAAATCTTCAAGTCAACTATTTTTTTTTCAGTTTTGACCATTTGATCGATTAAATCTTCAAGTTAAACGATTAAAGAAATGGTAGATTGGTAGATAACTTTAAATAAGGGATAAAATGATTATTAATTAATTAATGAAGGATAAAAGGGTCAAAAAGCCAATTTATAAACCTTGTCAACCTAAACAGTGAAACAAAATGATAAAAATAAATAGAAAACAAAATCAAAGAAACAAACACATAATACATCATAATTATCTCATAAATGACATGTGAGTGACAACACAATTCAATATAGAAAGAAAAAGAAACAAAACGGTGACACACAATGGAAGAGAGTGATGCAGCAAATGACTCCTCCCCAAGGAGTTGAATAGTTTTTTTTTCTAAGTTAACGTGACATCTAATTATGGCAAATTGGTTTTCTCAGGTATTTTCACATCAGTTTTGACATTTTTTTTTGTAAATTAAGTTTTGACTCTTTAAATTGGTTATAAAACTAATTCAGAGTACGGGGCGTATTAGAAATAATGGATAAGATATTATTATTATCAAATAATTTTATTATCAACATTACTATCATATCTTAATTGTTAATTTTCGTCTATCAACTATTATTATTTTCAAAAAATTAAATTCATTAATTACGTATTAATTCACAATAAATGATAATCATTAATTGATGAAAATCAACGATTACGATACGATAATAATTTTGATATTGGGCCCAAAATAATATCGTATTGGGCTTACTCATCTGCGAGCCCAAAAATAATGTATAAATATTCGATCAAACCTATTGATTTTCACTTGTGCTGGATAGACGAATACACTTTGATTTGAAAGTCATGGCCCCTTTCGTTTATTTTCCAAGTAATTTCTTCAAAGGTTGGGAACACGTCCACTACCGATGCCTTAAACTTCCTCTCACCCTCTACTTCGGTCAACTTGTTTACTTCTCACTCCTTTCTGCTTTTCCTATTCAATTCAACCATTATTCTTCCATCTTTGCTTCTCTTGCCTCCTCTCCTTATCACAGTCATCATCGCTCTCATAGGACAAATTCTCTCTCTTTCTCTCTATGTCTCTCCCTCTATTGCCAAGTTTTTTACTCTTTGTTTCCTGGTTTTCCATTCATGGGGTGCTGATATTGCACTTTTTGCTTCATGGGTTTTCAAAAAACTGGTTCTTTCAGCTCCTTCTCAGTCTCATGATTTCTCTGTGCCAGTTATCCAACCTCTTTCCAAAACTCATCACAAAAAGGATTCTGTTGTGTCTTCAAATTTGGATACTGGTGCACTTGGATCATCAAACACTGCTTTTGATGTGCATGATAAGAGTACAGGCAGTTTGGATGTGCATAGAGATGGCAGAGGGTTTAACAGTAATTCTGACACCACAGAATCAGGTTCAAGTTCTAGTTATCTTTCTTGTTCTTCAGAGATTTGTTCTATCAAGGAAAATGAACATAATAGTGAAACTCCAAGCCCAAAACATGTCAAGCGTGTGACCTTTCTTGATCCTGAGTCAAGTTACATGGAAGATACAGATAATGAGGAGTTTGGTGATTCTCAAGTGGGAAGTTTCCCTGCGAAGCCACAAGCTGTGAGACCTGGGAAGAAAGGTTCTTGTTATCTGTGCCTTAAAGGGAATCGTCTCACTGAGAAGGAGGTTTGCATTGTTTGTGGTGCAAAGTATTGCCGCAGTTGTGTCATAAGGGCAATGGGGTCAATGCCACAAGGAAGAAAATGTGTTACTTGCATTGGATACAGAATTGATGAGAACAAGCGGTCGAAGCTTGGGAAATCTTCTCGGATGCTCAAGAAGGTGCTGTTTGAGTTCTCGGTGGCTCAAATCATGCAAAATGAGAGGTCTTGTGAAGCAAATCAAATACCACCAGAGCTTGTTCATGTGAACTTAGAACCTCTTAATAGGAAACAGCACAAGCAAACATTTTTCCCATTATTTTGTTGGAAAGTTTAAATATCATTATTACCAAATAATATTATTATTAATGTTATTATCATAACTTAACAATTGATTTTCATCAATTAACGGTTATTATTTATTGTGATTTAATAATTAATTAATGAATTTGATTTGTGGAAATTATAATCATTGATATGCGAAAATTAACGGTTAAGATATGATAATAATATTGATAGTAACATTATTTGGTAATAATAATATCTAATCCCTTAATTCTAATACGTTGCGTTCTCTGAATTAGTTCTAAAGTCAGATTAAAGAGTCAAAACTTGTGTGAAAATACCGAGAAAACCAATTTGCCATAATTAGAGCTCACGCTAACTTCAAAAAATAAAAAAACTATTCAGCTCCTTGTGAAAATACGCGAGAAAATCATTGTGTTTTTAAAATTTTAATTTATCTGAGTTATAGTAGTCTTTATATTTATAATTTTTTAAGATTTCAATACCAAAATGACGTCATTTTGCTAATAAATGCAAATAACTTATCTGCAATAACTGTAGAAACATTTTTCCCATTATTTTTTTGGAAGGGTTTAAATATCATTATTACCAAATAATATTATTGTTAATGTTATTATCATATCTTAACAGTTGATTTTCATCAATTAACGGTTATTATTTATTGTGAATTAATAATTAATTAATGAATTTGATTTGTGGAAATAATAAACATTGAGATGCGAAATTTAACGGTTAAGATATGCTAATAATATTAATAGTAATATTATTTGGTAATAATAATAATATCTTATCCCTTATTTCTAATACGCCTTGTACTCTGAATTAGTTCTATATTCTGATTAAAGAGTCAAAACTTGTGTGAAAATATCCGAGAAAACCAATTTGCCATAATTAGAGCTCACGCTAACTTAAAAAAAAACTATTCAACTGCTTGTGAAAATATCCGAGAAAATCATGGAGTTTTTATAATTTTGATTTATTTCAGAGTTATAGTAGTATTTATATTTTAAAATTTTTAAGATTTCAATACCAAAACGACGTCATTTTTTCGAATAAATGCAAATAACTTATCTACAATAACTGCAGAAACATTTTTTCCAATATTTTTTTGGAAGGGTTTAAATATCATTATTACCAAATAATATTATTATTAATGTTATTATCATATCTTAACAGTTGATTTTCATCAATTAACGGTTATTATTTATTGTGAATTAATAATTAATTAATGAATTTGATTTCTGGAAATAATAATCTTTGATATGCGAAAATTAACGGTTAAGATATGATAATAATATTGATAGTAACATTATTTGGTAATAATAATATCTAAACCCATATTTCTAATATGCTGCATTCTCTAAATTAGTTCTAAAGTCAGATTAAAGAGTCAAAACTTGTGTGAAAATACCGAGAAAACCAATTTGCCATAATTAGAGCTCACACTAACTTAAAAAAAAAAACTCTTCAGCTCCTTGTGAAAATACACGCGAAAATCATGGTGTTTTTAAAATTTTAATTTATTTCAGAGTTATAGTAGTCTTTATATTTATAATTTTTTAAGATTTCAATACCAAAACGACGTCATTTTGCGAATAAATGCAAATAACTTATCTGCAATAACTGCAGAAACAATTTTCCCAATATTTTTTGGAAGGGTTTAAATATCATTATTACCAAATAATATTATTATTAATGTTATTATCATAACTTAACAGTTGATTTTCATCAATTAACGGTTATTATTTATTGTGAATTAATAATTAATTAATGAATTTGATTTATGAAAATAATAATCTTTGATATGCGAAAATTAACGGTTAAGATATGATAATAATATTGATAGTAACATTCTTTGGTAATAATAATATCTTATCCCTTATTTCTAATATGCCCCGTACTCCGAGTTAGTTCTATAGTCACATTAAAGAGTCAAAACTTGTGTGAAAGTACCCGGGAAAACCAATTTTTCATAATTAGAGCTCACGCTAACTTAAAAAAAAAAAACTATTCAACTCCTTGTGAAAATACCCGAGAAAATCATGGTGTTTTTGTAATTTTAATTTATTTTAGAGTTATAATAATCTTTATATTTATAATTTTTCAATATTTCAATGACAAAATATATTTATATTTCTGTTACTCAACCTCATAGAATTGTAATAAAAATTTTCAATTTATCAAGGAATACGTACTTGTTTATTTATTTTCACATAACTCTATCAAATTAAGTTTGAGCTGCGAAAAAAAGAAAAAAAAAACTCTATTGTAATGAGGGAACTAGTAACGGAATTAGTAACCTCCAAAGCACGGACACGCAGGTTTTTATAAAATTTGCGTGCCGGACACGTGTTCGACACGGACACGCGTCCGACACGCGGTCAACATTTGGGGACACGTGGTCAACTCTCTGACACGTTTCGACACGTTTTTCCAACGCGCAGTCAACTTTTTCGGACACGCGGTCAACCCTTGGACACGGTTTTTTTAAATCTTAATTTTTTTGTTAACTAAGTTTAAAAGAAATAATTTATAGATTAATTTTTCTCTGTTATGAAATTTGACATGAAAAATTAACAAAGTACGAAAAATTATTTATATTTATATGACTTATTATGGACTCTTATATGTATTAAATTTAAATTATATTATATATATTAAAAATTTTATTTAATATCAAAACGTGTCCAACGTGTCAAAATATGACATTTTTTAGAATTAACGCGTCGGCGTGTCGTGTCGTGTCGTGTCGTGTCCCTGTCCCGTGTCCGTGTCCGTGCATCATAGGTGACCATCCTCTCCAGGACTGCATGCCTTTAGTTATGAATGATTTTTAAGGGTTTGTTCCCCCCCCCCCCCCGTATGACACGTAGCTAGGTTTTTCTTTGTTGTTAAGTTCCCTCATTATATATATATATATATATAGCTTTAACGTTTCTACAGTGAATGTTGATAAGTTATTTACATTAGTTCCCAAAATGACATCGTTTTGGGTTAAAAAATTAAAAAATTATAATGAAAAAAGACTATTATAAAATACAAAAAAGAAAAAGACTATTATAATCCTTAAATTAATTTTAATTACTAAAATATCTTGACTTCCTCCTAAAACGACGTGGTTTTGGGCTCAATGTAGATAAATTATCTACATTGGCTATAGAAAAAGCGAACCCTTATATATATGTATTGGTTTTCCATTTGTTACGTTGCATGACAAAAGTTAAGTTTCCTACTCTTTAAATAAAAAGGGAAAAATGTTTGTCCTTTTAAATGATATAATTTTGCGTCATCTTAGATCATAACCATTGATTTACGTCAATCAACGGTTATAATTTATTAGTTCAAACTTAATTAATTATTAATTCGAAATAAATTATAATCGTTACTTGATGGTAATCAACAGTTAGAATTTAAAATGACACAAAATTATATTCTTTAACAGAATAAATGTTTTCCCCATATAAGAATTATCATGTAACAAGATACTTGTTTTCCCATGTGTGTGTATATATATATATATATATGGGAAATATAAGTATTATATTGTAGGAATAAATTTTTTGTCTTGCAACCATTTTTTAATTATATACTAAACGTAGTACATAGTTAAAATATTAAAGTTATTGACGTGTGTAACAGCCCGTTATACACCAGTATTGTTAACATTAATTATGATATTAAGCGCAGTTACAATCACAGCAATTCATTTATAAAAATGAGGATAAACTTTTTCCGATTATTACGCGAACAGTAAAAGTATAAAAAACGTAATAATAAAAAGCTGTGATCGTAACTGAAACACTAGCGGAAGACTTACTTAACTATTTATACACTTTATTTTATCACATACAAGATACTAAGGGGTTCCCATAAACCCACTTAGCCAATTCCTCACTTTTTACGTTTTTACCACTTAACCAGATTTGCTAATTTGTTTTTCTACGAACACAAAACAAAAATCCAAACTTAAACTCCAGGTTATCTTTTTTCCTTATTCACTTACCTTTCTAACAAGCTATCACACACTCGATTCCGAGCTCGTGAGCTCCGGTTATCGCCGTTTGAAGTTGGATAAACAACATTGCCCACCAACTCCAAAACAGCCTAAAACCTCCAATCTTCACGGAATAAACTGCACCTAACCGCCCAGTCACTGTCTCTCAAACTTTTACACCATAAACTAGACACCTCAAACTTTGATTTGATATATCGTATGCTTAATTTGACCAAGTAACGAAGCGGGAATTAATTTCCCTAAACTGCCCCAGATCTGCCCACTGAAACAGGCCAGAACAGGGCAGTTCGTGTCTTCAGCCACCATGGGCTGCGGACACCACCAATGATCCTAGGATTTTCACACAACGTAGGGGACATCTTAAGCTTCAAAATGGCGTATGGCACGTCCCAATCGGACCACTATGGAGAGAGATACGCTCTCCCAAAGTTCACCCAAAAACTGCCAATTCTACAGAAAATTCACCAGAGTTTCCTTTGTATTTCCTAAAATCCCCAAATTTGCATAAGCTGTTTAACACTACTAATACACCTGAAATCCAGCAAAGTCCAATGGGTGGCAGACACAAGGACCAACAACGCCTTGGGGCACTTACAACCCAATCCAATATACACTTAAAACATAAACAGTTTACTTTCAAGTCCTTTATAGTTTCAATCACTAACATTCAATTTCATGCATAAACCATAATGCGGGTAATCATAAACCTAAAATAGGCCTAAAGCCCTTCCATCATAATGCATACATCCATGGTACATTTACAATACTGGATTACAATTACATTTACTTAACTTTAAACTACAAATTTTTACATATTACAACTTCACTTGCCAAATAAACTCATAAACTAATATGACATGATAGCTAAACTTAGCCAAAATAACATGAACATAATGCTAATGGACTCCTCCTACATACATATACATGTTCATGCTCTAAGTCTAGCCTAGGCCAAATGGCCACCAAAAAGCAAACTATGCACCACTGCTCCACTCATCATCATGCGGGCTTCTTGCCCGCTGCTCCGTGTCCACTGGTACATCCAGAAATAAATGCCCCGAGGCGGGGGTGAGATATACGGATATATCTCAGTAACCAAGAGGTTCTGGAGAAAACTTCGCCCAATGGTTCACTTCGATGTATATCAATAGCATAAAAACAACACCGCTATTATAAAACGGGATAAAGCAAGGGATTTAGAGAAAGGGGGAAATATCAGAAACAACTACGACATGCGGGATGGTAGCTACCAATACCACGCCATGTCCTCGGCTATACGCCTATGGGTACTACCCCTGGCGTGTTCATAGAACAACCCACCAAGGTACCCCTTCCAACCATATACACCCGAGACTACCTAGTGTGCTCCTATCCGGATAACACACCACGACCCTGGGTCAACTGGAACTCCCTCTCGGAGACCTATCCAGTGGCAGTCCGGAAAACTTGCCCGAAGGCTAAAAATATCTACTGGCCAGAGATCTGGTACATAAGTACCCACTGTGATAATGCATATGCATGCTCATGCTGTTCTACACTACTCATACACACTTCCTACCTTTGCCATCAACTAGCAAGGTGGAACACAAAAGGGGAACAAGCCCCAGTACCAAGAGGTTACCTTATATATTATTCCACTTAGCTCCGCTGCAACTTTTTCCTCAAACTTGGTACACAACAGAATGCCTACACAGAGGACATTCCCAATCACTTACAACTCACACAATACATGCAATTTACAATTAACATGCATTGGTTCAATAACTTACCTCAATCCACTTGGTCCGGGACCAAGGGCAACCCACCGAGCTCACGGTTCGGGGTTCAAATCCACGTACGACAACCTACAATGGTCACATATAGGATCATCATTTTCTACTAATGCAATCATCATCAATTTACATAATAGTCACACTTTCATCTAGGAATTTTATTAAACATATAATTTACACCATTTTCCTTCTCTTGGTTGAATTTGCCTATACTAGATTCAATGGATTTTTCTTACTATTTCTACTTAATTTATAATGAACCAACTTTCATTTGGTCACTTGTAAATCTTAGTTCCAGTTAGAAATTTTATCAAACACCTAGCTTGCATACTTTCTCTTGCCTTGATCGATTGCTTCTTGGTTCCTACAAACAATTTCTTTTGTTCATTTCAAGCCTATACATGCATAGTTTAACTTATACTAAATAAACAGCCAAAACCATGCATCCAAACTACTTAAATAATCATAACATTAAATACTTACAATCAGCCCATGACAAAATTCCAAGTCTACTATAAATTTTCCTACCATTCAAACGTATATATATTACCTTGTTTAACCTCCACCACACAAGGAATCAACTTGTAACTTGAATATTTGGAAAACCACTTCAATTCCTTGTAAGACAGCCCTAGGGTCGAAGGACAAGGAGAGAAGTATCTCACTAACAAAAGCTTCTCACAAGGAAAAAAAAGGATAGGGTTGAGTTCTTAAGGTTGTTGCCTTTAAATTCTTTGGAGAAACCCAAGCAAGAAGATATCTAAAATGCAAGTTGTATACTTGCCCTAAGCTTCGTATACATTCGGTTTATGGAAAAAGAGAAGAAATAAAAGACGAAAAGCAAAATTGAGGCGTAAAGGAAAACCACCGACATGGGTACACTTATAATCTAATGAATTAACTTTCATTTCACTTCTTTTTTTTTTTTTACTTTTCAATATGTTTCCCATTGGTTGATTTGCCATCCCACTAAAGACAAAATAATGAAACTCACGTGAAACACTAGAAGGAACTAGAAAGTCCATTTGGAAAGCTAAACAATTGCTTCTTCACTTAATAAAACAAGAAGTGGCGTGGGATTTTGCAACACCATCACCGACTTAGGGAAATCAAAAAGGCATACCACTTAGTTTATGATTTCCTCCAAATAATTTGTTATATACTTTTTATTTAATTGTTTTTTCTTTAACTTTCAATACCTTTTTACTTAATTCACAATTTGTCAATTCCTAGAATTTTTTGTTAATTAATTTAGAGGTAAGGCAACGTTGCAGCAAGCACTAAAATAGCCAACCAAGTAAAATTAATTGGTAACCATTTTAAGAACCAATTTATCAATTTACCGTTTTACCTTTTCTTTTACGTATTTTGGTTCTAAATTCAGGATTTTCACTAATCCATCACTTAGTTTCTCACTTAACACTTTAATTATTTAATTTAAAATTGTGAGGTGTTATAACGTGGATGATAGAAAAAAATAAGTTTAATATTATAATTAGGGATAGGTTATTCTGCCTACTCTTATTTTGCCTACCTTTGCCTACCTCTCTTAACATCGTTAGATTACAATCTCATCTAATGGTGGAGATTTGCGGAATATTTATTTCTCCTTACTACCTCCCACACTCTTTCTCTCTCCTCCTATTTCTCTTTATCGATTTACATAATTTACAACCTGAATTTATATTTGAATCTAAATTCAATCAATGATTAATGGCATGATAATTCTGCTGGATGAATATAATTTTCAAAATTCCTTGAATCTGATATAATTGAACACAGCAGAAACCACAAAAATACAAAAAAAAACCACAAATAATCTCTTCCTTTGAAATCGAATCAACTTATCTCCTTCTTCTTCTTATCTTGTTTTTCACCTTGAAGTGGGAAAATGATTTTTCTTCTCTCTATGTTATGCCCAACAACAGGCATACCTAATCCCATAGCATAGGCCATATGGGTTTGTTTCTTCTTGACACCCCTTTTCAATTTTTTATGTAAATGCTCATAACAATGGATGAGTTTGATGAATTGAGAAAAAAAGCTTACACCTTTTTTTGATGCTGAAGCGCCTTAAAAGAGAGAGAAAGTAGATGAGAGAGAAAGAATGAGAGGCAACGAGAGAGAGAAATGAGTTTATTTTATATAGTAAAACTCCACCATTGGATAAGATTATAATCTAACAGTATTGAAAGGGTAGGTAAAATAAGAGTAGGCAGAAAGAGTGTGGGAGGTAGTAACGAGAAATTAAAGGGAAATAGTTTATTTTATTTTGCAAATCTCCACCATTAGATGAGATTGTAATCTAACGGTGTTAAGAGAGGTAGGTAAAGATAGGCAAAATAAGAGTAGACAGAAATAACTTATCCCATATAATAACCACGTAAACAATATTAATGATTTATGGATAAATCTAATGGTTAATTTTATTTTATTTTAAAAAAATATTTTTCATATTATATGAGATAATTTTATTTCATGTAGTACATAAAAAATGGATGGGATATACTAATAAGAAGAGAGAGAAAAAAAGTGGGTATGACTTATTTTGTGGGTGTGAACCATGAGAAACATTTTTTTTAACTCTTTATCTTATCAATTCTCTCTCTCATATTTCATTACTATTGATTTATCTATAAACCATTAAAATTTTGTTGGGTCATGTTTGAGAGGGTCCATTCCGAAAGGAAGTTTTAAGGACGAAGAACTTTAAAACATTTGCTGGTTCTAATATTGAAATTTAATTATGAAAAAATTGATCGATGTTTTACTAAATGGATATAATAAAAATTAAAAATGGATACCGAATAAATTTTATTGAAGTGTATAAGAGATTTTCAATTTAAAAATATAATAGTATATATTTACATCTTATGTTTCTTTGCAAAATTGATGTATTTATAAGTCTAGTTTCATTTTTTTGTTAAATTATTGAATATTAAATATAATATACACTACATCAATTAAAATTTCTATTTAATATCAAAATATATCCTAGCATGTTAAAAACTAGGGGTGTTAAACAAACTAGGGGCATTTGGCTCGGCTCGTAAAGGCCTGAGCTTACTTATCTAAAATTGATTGTTGGCACCAGGCTTGGACTTGTATAAAAGCTCGTTTAATAAAAAGGCCTTAGGCTCCAATTCAAAAGCTCGGCCTTAAAGCCTAGGCCAGCCTAGTATAATATTTTTTATTTATATTTTATATTTTTTATACTACTTGCAATCGCCCTCTCTTTCTCTTTAATCTATTTCACCCTATTTTATTGGTTAAACATATTTTTTGAATGATTTTGTTCTATATTATGTTGTTTGGATATAAATTGAATTTATGAATACTTATGAAATTAATAGTTTTGTTTATTGTATATTCTGTTTCGATAAATTTTCGTTGTATTATTTTTTTAAGGGAAAAATATTTATGCAGTTAATGCAGATAAGTTATCTGCATATATTCCCAAAACGACGTCATTTTGGTATTGAAATCTTAAAAAATTATAAATACAAAGACTATTATAACCCTGAAGTAAATTAAAATTACAAAAATACCATGGTTTTCGCCCCAAAACGACGTCGTATTGGACTTACTGCAAATAACTTATTTGTAGTAACTGCAGAAAAAGCGAACTATTTGTTTAAACAGGCTAACAGGCTAAACAAGGCTTTTACTTTTGTAAATAAGTCAGGCCACAGGCCGATAGTATATTTATAACAGGTAACAGGCTTGGTTAGGCTAACATATTTAAACACAGGCTTAGCCTTTTAAGATCAAAACTCGGCTCGGCTCGGCCCGTTAACACTCCTATTAAAATCTAATATTTTTAGAATTAACATGTTGTATTGTATCCCATGTGCGTATTAGGGCATGTTTGTGCATAGTATAGGATAACGCCTGATAGTATAAGACCCGATAGTATAAGACCTGATTGTTTAAGACCTGATTAAATTTTAATACTTTCCAGCGTTTGGAATGATATTGTATAAGATAATATCCTCCAATATTTTAAAAATCAATATATTAAAAAAAATTATTTTAATATATAAATATTGAAATGATATATTAGTTCTTGGGAATTGTACTTGTAAGCAATATTAATACCTCAACCCCTTATCAGGCCTAATCCACCACTCTTAGGCCGGATTAAGTTATACATCATTTTGATGTATAAAGGGGTCCTTCTGTATAAGCTTATACTATACGATGGTCACACCAAATAACTGAAAATGTCATAACGTATAGTATAAGCTCATACTATCAGGCCTTATACATCACAACAAACAGGCCCTTAGTGCAACATAGGTTATAGCTAGAATTACGTTTGCTGTAAAAAAAATTTAAAAAAAAAATATATTACACCGTAACTTGTACTATTTGGATATAATTTTGGGTTCTCAAAATCCATGTTACGGTCAGTAAATTTGAATTTGAACTTTGAAGAGGGTACAAATTTTAAACTTTTTTACCGAGTAAAATTAATTTTATGCATGAGATTTATAAATTTTTTAAATATATACATATATTTATATTTTTAAAGTGATTTTTTTGTTTATCATTTAAATAAAAAGTCTTTTACCAAAAAAATAAAAATAAAAAATAAAATGTCACTTCTAAATTTTTTACAATATAATTCTCAAACTCAAAATTAATTTTTTAAACATCTATTATTTCAAAATTAATTCTTATAGAATTTAAACCAAAACGTAGCCTTAAAAGAAGAATGTAACGATATTTAAGAGGAAGATGAAGTGTTTCTCTCTACACTTTTGTGCGGGGGTAAACAATGATATATGTAGCAGTTTAATTTTTTATTGGTAATATCAAGTCTAGAAGGAGCAAATCTTTACTATTCGTACAGTTCATTACTATAAAAAAATAAGAGGGATGTTTTTCTTATTTTGAATAAAAAAATCAATTTTTCAGCAAACACAAATTTTATATGAGATTCACTTTAAATTTTTTCTTTCCTCTATTCTTTCTTCACTTTCTTTCTTGTGTGTTTGTTGGAAGAAATATTTTTTTATGCAACATAAATAAAATCCCCTAAAATTAATTTTTATGACATTATCTATTAACTATAAAATAGTGGATTGAAAAAATTGCAACTACTCACTTTTCTAAGTCTAAAGAAATTTTCATGTAAAAGAAAGAAAGTGGTACTTTGTTGGACGACGATTGAGTGAAAAGACATGCTTTATGGTAAAAGTAAAAGAGTTACAAAAGGCATAAACGGGTATATAACAGTCAACAACTTACCTATAAGCTTGTTGTCAAAACAAGAGTACCAATATAGAATTCTCATTCTCATTCATAATTTTCCTCATACTCATAGGTCAATTTATATACAAACACTATTTCAAATTGGGTAACAGCTACCTCTAATAAAGGAAACAAACTCTTAATTTTATCCTATAGAATAACATCTAAACAACCTTATGAATCTATCCTATACAAATTCTAGTAGGAACAGAATCATAACAAACCAGAAACTAATTCCTAACTATTTTGAATTTACACATTCCAACACTCCCCCTCAAGTTGGAGCAAAGATGTCAATCATGCCCAACTTGGTTGTTGCTTCTTGAAGTACTTTTCCTGACACTGCTTTAGTTAGGACGTCTGCAAGTTGGTCTTCGAATCTAACAATTAGAAAGTTAATAATACCTTGATCCAAGTTTTCCTTTATGAAGTGTCTATCCACTTCAACATGTTTAGTTCTATCATGTTGAATTGGATTGTGAGCAATTGCAATTGCTGCACTGTTGTCACAATGAAGATCCATTGGCTGTTTGCAATTAATTCCCATGTCTTTGAGAACACTTCTAATCCATAGCAACTCACATACACCTTGAGCCATACCTCTATACTCAGCTTCTGCACTTGATCTAGCCACCACTTTCTGTTTTTTGCTTCTCCATGTGACAAGATTGCCTTCCACAAATGTAAAATAACCAGAAGTTGACTGTCGTGTCATTTTGTCTCCTGCCCAGTTAGAATCAGAGAAGCCAATAACAGATAATGAATTATTTTTAGAGAACAACAGTCCTTTTCCTGGAGCTCCCATTAAATACCTCAAAATCCGATAAACTGCCTCCATATGATCTATACTTGGAGAGTGCATAAATCTAATAACTACACTTACTGCATAAGATATATTTGGCCTAGTATGTGATAGATGTACTAACCTTCCAACTAATCTTTGATATCTACTAATGTCTTGGAGAGTGCATAAGTTGTAATCTCAAATTCAGAACTAGTATTTAATTTGGCTACCAGTCAAAATCATATCATCAATAATTCTTGATATTTTATGGAGTGTGATCCTAGTATAAATTTTCATGTAGTAAATCCTTTGGAGATTGTTTGGCCATAGTAGTTTCTTAGCTTCTGGTTTGCAGATTTAGTCCAGGTGAAGCTCCAATAGACCTCTTCTTGTAATTCTCCATTCAAAAAAGCATTCTTCATATCTACTAATGTCAGTGATAGAAGTATCCGAATAGTATTTAATTTGGCTACCGGAGCAAAAGTGTCTTGATAATCTATCCTGTACTTTTGTGTAAATCCTTTGGCAACTAGTCTTGCCTTGTACCTGTCAATAGTTCCATCAGCTTTGAGTTTCAGGTTGAATACCCACTTACATCTGATTGCTTTTTTTCCTTGCGGCAAAGGAACAAGATCCCATGTTGAATTTATTTTGAGAGCTTCTATTTCAACATCCATAGCTTCTTTCCAATTTGGGTTTGCCAAAGCTTCCTGTGTATTGTTAGGAATATGTACAGATGATAATTGATTTACAGCTAAAGCATATGATCCAGATATCCTATGAGTAGACACATAGTTGCTTCTAGGGTATTTGGCTTTTGCTTTGGGGTCAGGTTCATATAGTGTCTTAGGGACACCTTTGTTGGGTCGGGCAGAGCATCTAACTTGTTGGACAGGAGAATTTGGAGAAGTAGCCGGAGAGGAATTAATAGATGTATTTTGAGAACATACCTCGGGTGATGGCTGTTGTGCAGGATCAGGAACATCTCTAGTGAACATTTCTGGTTGTGATGTTAAAGGAGGTGAGCTTATATCTGTGTCACATGCTTGGGGCAGCAGTAATAGTGGTGCTGGGATTTCAGCATAAAGTTCTTCTTCAACAGGTACTTGTCCTCCAAAAACCTTTGGTGATGTCTCCCCCTGAGGAGAAGGGCCAAGGACTCCCCCTGAGATAAAAAGGGCTCCTCCTCATAAAAAGAAGCTTCTAGGGTGACATGGATTTTGTGTTGAACAGGGTCAAAGCAACGGTACCCTTTTTGTGAGGCTGAGTATCCAAAAAATATGCATTTTGTTGCACACGGGTCGAGTTTGCTGCGTAATGCTTTAGGATTGTGGACAAAAATAGTACAACCAAATATGCGTGGCTCAAGGTTATTCATATAAGGGATAGAAAAATGGGAATGGAGGACAGTGGGAGGGGTTTTAAATTGAAGGACACTTGATGGGGTGCGGTTGATGAGATAGGCAGCGGGATGCACAGCTTCTCCCCAATATCTTGTAGGAACATTCATGCCAAATAGGGAAGCACGCACAATTTCTAAGAGGTGCCTATTTTTCCGTTCAGCTAGACAATTTTGCTGAGGGGTGTGGGAGCACGAAGTTTGATGACGGATGCCATGGTCAAGCAAGAAGGTGGTAAAGGTGTGTGACAAGTATTCCCCCCCATTGTCAGACTGGAGAACTTGGATTTTGGAATTGTATTGTGTGGTGACCATGGCATGAAAATGTTTGAAGGCAGTAAAAGCATCATTTTTTGTCACAGCAGAGAAACCCAAGTCATTCGAGAGAATTCGTAAATAAAAGTAATAAAATAGTAAGCTTTAGAAAATGAAGGGATGCGGGGGCAGGGCCCATATATCTGAGTGAATTACTTGAAATGGAAGAGTACTTTTATTGATGCTTGGGAAAAAAGTGATGCGATGGCTTTTAGCCATTTCGCACACATTACATGAGAAATTAGAAATAGTTACGGTAGAAAATAAACTGGGGAACAATTTTTTTAAATAGCTAAAGGAAGGGTGTCCTAATCTTCTATGCCAAAGCCAAATGGTTGTGCGGGCTTCATCAGCAGTCAAGGTAGAACAAGCACGAGCAGGAGAGTGATCATTCGTCCAATGCAAGTCTAGAAAATATAAGCTTCCTCTTTTAACACCACAGCCAATTGTCTTCTTGGTGGAGATGTCCTGAAATATGCAGTGAGTAGGCCAAAATATGACAGAGCAATGCAAAGAATAGGTTAGTTGGAAAACAGAAAGCAAATTGAACTCCAAAGAGGGCACAACTAAGACTGAATCAAGATGTAAATAAGGAGAGAGAGAGAGAAAGAGACCCCTGGCCAGTGACAGGGGATTGCCCTCCATTTGCCGTGGAAATAAAGGGTTGAGGTGAGGGACAAAAATTGTCTAACATAGAGGAGTCTCGGATCATATGATCTGAAGCTCCGGTATCAATTATCCACACATTATTCTTAGACAACACAGAGAAAGCAAGGGAGTTACCAATTGAGCCCTGGTGAGCAATGTTCGCTGCTGGAGGAGTGACCAGAGGTGTTGGGGTGGCAGAAGCAGAGGAGATAGCTGTGGTGGGTTTCCTCCGAGGCTGTTTGGTGGGATCCCACCAATCTGGATAGCCGATTAATTCGAAGCAATGATGCTTGGAATGACCAATCATACCACAATGAGAACAAACCAGATTACCTGATTTTCCAGATGAGGAGGAATGACGCAGGTGAGGAGGTCGTGGAGTAGGACGAGTCAGCAAGGCTGTGGATTTTGAGGAGGGCCGAGAAGAATCCATGGATTGACGTTGAGTGATTTCCCGTCTAACAAATGCATAGGAACCCTCAAGATCAAGTTTGGGTTCCTTGCGTGAGATTTCTGCACGAAGATGATCCAAATCAGAGTCCAAACCACTTAAGAAAATATGGACTCGCAGACGGGCCATGGCAGAGTTCAGTTGAACGACTCCATCAACGGTGGTGGCTTGGGACATGGTACGGTGACCAATCTCCTGGAAAATTTCAAGAAGTTCGTTGTAGTATGTAGGCAAGGGACGACCATTTTGCTTCGTGGAGAAAGACCTTTGGTTGAGTTCAAACAAGCATGTCTCATCGGAGCCATCATAGAATGTCCGTTTGCAGGCATCCCATATATCGCATGCGGAGTCCAGACGGAGGAAACGAGGGATCAGAGAGGGACTCATAGAATCTATGAGTCATCTTTTCACGCACTTATTTTCAGTAATCCAGCCACCGTAGGAAGGATCGTCAGGAGGAGGCTTCGGGGTGTCACCGGTGAGATACCCACCTTTGTTGCGAGCACCGATACGAAGGTCCATGAGTTGAGACCATATGGGAAAGTTAGTTTCATCAAGAATAATGGTTACTGGGAAGGAGGAATTGTCTTGGTGTATCACGATTGGGGCGGGTGGCTGAGGAGGGGTGATGACGGCGTCGGTGTTATGGTTGGGGTTTTCGTTGTTGGGGTTTTCCTGTTCCATGAGAGAGAGAGATGAATATGTGTGTTTGGTTTACTTTTGAAGAGAAAAAAGAAAAAAATGGGTGGAGTGGGTATAACCCGTAAAGAAAGAGAAAAAAAATATGGAGGAATTTTTTCCTTGGAAATTCGTAGGATCAGAACCAAAAAGCTGATACCATGTCAAAACAAGAGTACCAATATAGAATTCTCATTCGCATTCATAATTTTCCTCATACTCAGAGGTCAATTTATATACAAACATTATTTCAAATTGTGTAACAGCTACCTCTAATAAAGAAACAAACTCTTAATTTTATCCTATAGAATAACATCTAAACAACCTTATGAATCTATCCTATACAAATTCTAGTAGTAGACAGAATCATAACAAACCAGAAACTAATTCCTAACTATTTTGAATTATTCCAACACTTGTGTGGGTCAAAACTCAAGAACGTGTATCTTTAAAACAAGAAGTACCCTCCAAGGCAATAAAAGAAAAGCAACCAATGCGTAACATGCCCTCAAAACATCAAGTCAACTGTCATCCCATTGGCTATTCTCGACAACTACCACACGGGGTAATGGAAATATTGACAAGAAACACTTTGCTCAAAAATTTAAGCTCACTTCAGAAATTAACAATTTTGAAAACTGCTCTTGCCCGCACCTTATATCCGGCTATAATGCACGGACACAGACACGTGGCACGATGATACGTTAATTCTAAAAAATGTCATATTTCGATATGTTGGGACACGTTTTGATATTAAATAAAAATTTTAATAGGGGAAGGATATTGTAATAACCAAGTTGTATTACAACCATGTTACTACCAATCAATCTCACCGTTAGATCGCTTATGTTGATCCAACGGTTATATTTATTTTTATCTTTGTATGGTTATGATTCCCCAAATTTAAAGTGAAAGCAATAAAAATGGGAAATCATAACCATACAAAGGTGGAAATAAATATAAAATATTAAATTTGAGAAATCATGACCAAACAAAGATGGAAATACATATAACCGTTGGATCAACATAAGCGATCTAATGGTAAGATTGATTGGTAGTAATATGGTAGTAAAAAAACTTGGTTGTTACAATATCCTTCCCTTTTTTTTTACAATATCCTTCCCCTTTTTGCAACGGTTATATGCAAGTGCAGACACAAATTTCTGGGAAAAATAAAAGAGTAAAATGTCTTTTGGATCCTCAACAAAAATTATGGGCACAATTTAATCCCATAAAAATAAAGTTAACTTCCAATCCCTCTGAATTCCAAAATAGGCTCAGTTGGTCGAAATCGTGATATATCTATATTTAAAGAATATCCATAATTTGAATCTTAAAAGGATCACACTTTGAGTTTTAAGGGATTAAATTGGACTCTATAATATTTGTTGAGTATCCAAAAATTTCAAATGGACCACTTATTTATAATCTTTTTTTTTTGGGCTTGATGTTTGTCATTTTGAATAACATAAGTTATGTCATTTTTTTTATACCTTTAAATTATGTCATTTAAAGAGATGGCATAGGGTTTCACAAGGATTAAATATAGCATATTTGTTAATGTATTTAATAGGAGCTGATTGCGTTTTGTATTTAATAGGAGTTGATTGCGTTTTGTATTTAATAGGACGCAATCAGCTCCTATTAAATACAAATCACAATCAACTCCTATTACATTAAATTCAAAATTCAAATAACCTCCAATACCGTGTTTGTTTCATTCAATCAATGCTTTCACGCTCATTTGAGATGTTTAATCGATTAAATATAAGTTTTAATCGATTAAATCAATTAAGATGGATATTTAATCGATTAAGAGGGAGATTTAATCGATTAAATCTTCAAGTCAACTTTTTCAGTTTTGACCATTTGATCGATTAAATCTTCAAGTTAAACGATTAAAGAAATGGTAGATTGGTAGGAACTTTAAATAAGGGATAAAGTGATTATTAATAAATTAATGAAGGATAAAATGGTCAAAAAGCCAATTTATAAACCTTGTCAACCTAAACAGTGAAACAGAATGATAAAAATAAATAGAAAACAAAATCAAAGAAACAAACACATAATACATCATAATTATCTCATAAATGACATGTGAGTGACAACATAATTCAATATAGAAAGAAAAAGAAACAAAACGGTGACACACTATTGAAGAGAGTGATGCAGCAAATGACTCCTCCCCAAGGAGCTGAATAGTTTTTTTTTCTAAGTTAACGTGACATCTAATTATGGCAAATTGGTTTTCTCAGGTATTTTCACATCAGTTTTGACATTTTTTTTTGTAAATTAAGTTTTGACTCTTTAAATTGGTTATAAAACTAATTCAGAGTACGGGGCGTATTCGAAATAATGGATAAGATATTATTATTATCAAATAATGTTATTATCAACATTACTATCTTATTTTAATTGTTAATTTTCGTCTATTAACTATTATTATTTTCAAAAAATTAAATTCATTAATTACGTATTAATTCACAATAAATGATAATCATTAATTGATGAAAATCAACGATTACGATATGATAATAATTTTGATATTGGGCCCAAAATAATATCGTATTGGGCTTACTCATCTGCGAGCCCAAAAATAATGTATAAATATTCGATCAAACCTATTGATTTTCACTTGTGCTGGATAGACGAATACACTTTGATTTGAAAGTCATGGCCCCTTTCGTTTATTTTCCAAGTAATTTCCATTCAAAGGTTGGGAACACGTCCACTACCGATGCCTTAAACTTCCTCTCACCCTCTACTTCGGTCAACTTGTTTACTTCTCACTCCTTTCTGCTTTTCCTATTCAATTCAACCATTATTCTTCCATCTTTGCTTCTCTTGCCTCCTCCCCTTATCACAGTCATCATCGCTCTCATAGGACAAATTCTCTCTCTTTCTCTCTATGTCTCTCCCTCTATTGCCAAGTTTTTTACTCTTTGTTTCCTGGTTTTCCATTCATGGGGTGCTGATATTGCACTTTTTGCTTCATGGGTTTTCAAAAAACTGGTTCTTTCAGTTCCTTCTCAGTCTCATGATTTCTCTATGCCAGTTATCAAACCTCTTTCCAAAACTCATCACAAAAAGGATTCTATTGTGTCTTCAAATTTGGATACTGGTGCACTTGGATCATCAAACACTGCTTTTGATGTGCATGATAAGAGTACAGGCAGTTTGGATGTGCATAGAGATGGCAGAGGGTTTAACAGTAATTCTGACACCACAGAATCAGGTTCAAGTTCTAGTTATCTTTCTTGTTCTTCAGAGATTTGTTCTATCAGGGAAAATGAACATAATAGTGAAACTCCAAGCCCAAAACATGTCAAGCGTGTGACCTTTCTTGATCCTGAGTCAAGTTACATGGAAGATACAGATAATGAGGAGTTTGGTGATTCTCAAGTGGGAAGTTTCCCTGCGAAGCCACAAGCTGTGAGACCTGGGAAGAAAGGTTCTTGTTATCTGTGCCTTAAAGGGAATCGTCTCACTGAGAAGGAGGTTTGCATTGTTTGTGGTGCAAAGTATTGCCGCAGTTGTGTCATAAGGGCAATGGGGTCAATGCCACAAGGAAGAAAATGTGTTACTTGCATTGGATACAGAATTGATGAGAACAAGCGGTTGAAGCTTGGGAAATCTTCTCGGATGCTCAAGAAGGTGCTGTTTGAGTTCTCGGTGGCTCAAATCATGCAAAATGAGAGGTCTTGTGAAGCAAATCAAATACAACCAGAGCTTGTTCATGTGAACTTAGAACCTCTTAATAGGAAACAGCACAAGCAAACATTTTTCCCATTATTTTGTTGGAAGGTTTAAATATCATTATTACCAAATAATATTATTATTAATGTTATTATCATAACTTAACAATTGATTTTCATCAATTAACGGTTATTATTTATTGTGATTTAATAATTAATTAATGAATTTGATTTGTGGAAATTATAATCATTGATATGCGAAAATTAACGGTTAAGATATGATAATAATATTGATAGTAACATTATTTGGTAATAATAATATCTAATCCCTTATTTCTAATACGTTGCGTTATCTGAATTAGTTATAAAGTCAGATTAAAGAGTCAAAACTTGTGTGAAAATACCGAGAAAACCAATTTGCCATAATTAGAGCTCACGCTAACTTCAAAAAAAAAACTATTCAGCTCCTTGTGAAAATACGCGAGAAAATCATTGTGTTTTTAAAATTTTAATTTATTTCAGAGTTATATTAGTCTTTATATTTATAATTTTTTAAGATTTCAATACCAAAATGATGTTATTTTGCTAATAAATGCAAATAACTTATCTGCAATAACTGTAGAAACATTTTTCCCATTATTTTTTGGAAGGATTTAAATATCATTATTACCAAAAAAAATTATTGTTAATGTTATTATCATATCTTAACAGTTGATTTTCATCAATTAAAGGTTATTATTTATTGTGAATTAATAATTAATTAATGAATTTGATTTGTGGAAATAATAAACATTAATATGCGAAATTTAACGGTTAAGATATGATAATAATATTAATAGTAACATTATTTGGTAATACTAATAATATCTTATCCTTTATTTCTAATACGCCTCGTACTCTGAATTAGTTCTATATTCTGATTAAAGAGTCAAAACTTGTGTGAAAATATCAGAGAAAACCAATTTGCCATAATTAGAGCTCACGCTAACTTAAAAAAAAAACTATTCAGCTGCTTGTGAAAATATCCGAGAAAATCATGGAGTTTTTATAATTTTGATTTATTTCAGAGTTATATTAGTATTTAGATTTTTTAATTTTTAGGATTTCAATACCAAAACGACGTCATTTTTTCGAATTAATGCAAATAACTTATCTACAATAACTGCAGAAACATTTTTTCCAATATTTTTTTGGAAGGGTTTAAATATCATTATTACCAAATAATATTATTATTAATGTTATTATCATATCTTAACAGTTGATTTTCATCAATTAACGGTTATTATTTATTGTGAATTAATAATTAATTAATGAATTTGATTTCTGGAAATAATAATCTTTGATATGCGAAAATTAACGGTTAAGATATGATAATAATATTGATAGTAACATTATTTGGTAATAATAATATCTAAACCCATATTTCTAATACGCTGCGTTCTAAAGTCAGATTATTTGTGTGAGTTCTAAAGTCAGATTAAAGAGTCAAAACTTGTGTGAAAATACCGAGAAAACCAATTTGCCATAATTAGAGCTCACGCTAACTTAAAAAAAAAACTCTTCAGCTCCTTGTGAAAATACACGCGAAAATCATGGTGTTTTTAAAATTTTAATTTATTTCAGAGTTATAGTAGTCTTTATATTTATAATTTTTTAAGATTTCAATACCAAAACGACGTCATTTTGCGAATTGATTTTTTAAACATCTATTATTTCAAAATTAATTCTTATAGAATTTAAACCAAACGTAGCCTTAAAAGAAGAATGTAACGATATTTAAAAGGAAGATGAAGTGTTTCTCTCTACAATTTTGTGCGGGGGTAAAAAATGATATATGCAGCAGTTTATTTTTTTATTGGTAATATGAAGTCTAGAAGGAGCAAATCTTTACTATTCTTACAGTTCATTACTATAAAAAATAAGGGGGTTGTTTTTCTTATGTTGAATAAAAAAATCAATTTTTCAGCAAACACAAATTTTATATGAGATTCACTTTAAATTTTTTCTTTCCTCTATTCTTTCTTCACTCTCTATCTTGTGTGTTTGCTGGAAGAAATTTTTTTTTATGCAACATAAAATAAATCCCCTAAAATTAATTTTTGTGACATTATCTATTAACTATAAAAGAGTGGATTGAAAAAATTGCAACTACTCACTTTTCTAAGTCTAAAGAAATTTTCGTGTAAAAGAAAGAAAGTGGTACTTTGTTGGACGGCGATGGAGTGAAAAGACATGCTTTTATGGTAAAAGTAAAAGAGTTACAAAAGGCAGAAACGGTATATAACAGTCAACAACTTACCTATAAGCTTGTTGTCAAAACAAGAGTACCAATATAGAGTTCTCATTCTCATTCATAATTTTCCTCATACTCAGAGGTCAATTTATATACAAACACTATTTCAAATTGGGTAACAGCTACCTCTAATAAAGGAAACAAAATCTTAATTTTATCCTATAGAATAACATCTAAACAACATTATGAATCTATCCTATACAAATTATAGTAGGAACAGAATCATAACAAACCAGAAACTAATTCCTAACTATTTTGAATTTACACATTCCAACACTCCCCCTCAAGTTGGAGCAAAGATGTCAATCATGCCCAACTTGGTTGTTGCTTCGTGAAGTACTTTTCCTGACACTGCTTTAGTTAGGACGTCTGCAAGTTGGTCTTCGAATCTAACAAATGGAAAGTTAATAATACCTTGATCCAAGTTTTCCTTTATGAAGTGTCTATCCACTTCAACATGTTTAGTTCTATCATGTTGAATTGGATTGTGAGCAATTGCAATTGCTGCACTGTTGTCACAATGAAGATCCATTGGTTGTTTGCAATTAATTCCCATGTCTTTGAGAACACTTCTAATCCATAGCAACTCACATACACCTTGAGCCATACCTCTATACTCAGCTTCTGCACTTGATCTAGCCACCACTTTCTATTTTTTGCTTATCCATTTGACAAGATTGCCTTCCGCAAATGTAAAATAACCAGAAGTTGACTGTCGTGTCGTTTTGTCTCCTGCCCAGTTAGAATCACTGAAGCCAATAACAGATGATGAATTATTTTTAGAGAACAACAGTCCTTTTCCTGGAGCTCCCTTTAAATACCTCAAAATTCGATAAACTGCCTCCATATGATCTATACTTGGAGAGTGCATAAATCTACTAACTACACTTACTACATAAGATATATCTGGCCTAGTATGTGATAGATATATTAACCTTCCAACTAATCTTTGATATCTACTAATGTCAGTAGCAACTTGATCTGGATAAATGCCTAACTTATGATTCATTTCCATTGGTGTTTCAACTGGTTTGCCGGCCAGCATTCCAATTTCATTTAATAGATCCATAGTATACTTCCTTTGAGAGAGAAATATGCCCTGCTGAGACCTTGATATTTCAATGCCCAAAAAATATCTAAGTTGTCCTAGATCCTTCATCTCAGATTCAGAACTCAGGTATTTTTCTAATTTTTTTATTTCGCAATAATCATCCCCAGTCAAAATCATATCCTCTACATAAACACTTAATGCAGTTACCTTTCCTTTCTGATGTTTTATGAAGAGAGTGTGATCAGCATTGCTCTATTTGTATCTGAAATTCTTCATGGCTAGTGAGAACCTTCCAAACCATGCTCTAGGAGATTGTTTCAACCCATATAGAGCCTTTCTTAGCTTGCATACTTCACGTTTTGCTCTGGTTTGCAGATTTAGTCCAGGTGGAAGCTCCATATAGACCTCTTCTTGTAATTCTCCATTCAAAAAAGCATTCTTCACGTCAAATTGCTTGAGGGGCCAGTCACGGTTTGCTGCCAGTGATAGAAGTATCCGAATAGTATTTAATTTGGCTACCGGATCAAAAGTGTCTTGATAATCTATCATGTACTTTTGTGTAAATCCTTTGGCAACTAGTCTTGCCTTGTACCTGTCAAAAGTTCCATAAGCTTTGAGTTTCAGGTTGAATACCCACTTACATCCGATTGCTTTTTTTCCTTGCGGCAAAGGAACAAGATCCCATGTTGAATTTTTTTTAGAGCTTCTATTTCAACATCCATAGCTTCTTTCCAATTTGGGTTTGCCAAAGCTTCCTGTGTATTGTTAGGAATATGTACAGATGATAATTGATTTACAGCTAAAGCATATGATCCAGATATCCTATCAGTAGACACATAGTTGCTTATAGGGTATTTGGCTTTTGCTTTGGGGTCAGGTTCAAATAGTGTCTTAGGGACACCTTTGTTGGGTCGGGAAGTGCATCTAAATTGTTGGACAGGAGAATTTGGAGAAGTAGCAGGAGAGGAATTAATAGATGTATCTTGAGAACATACCTCGGGTGATGGCTATTGTGCAGGATCAGGAACATCTCTAGTGAACATTTCTTGTTGTGATGTTAAAGGAGGTGAGCTTATATCTGTGTCACATGCTTGGGGCAGCAGTAATAGTGGTGCTGGGATTTCAGCATAAAGTTCTTCTTCAACAGGTACTTGTCCTCCAAAAACCTTTGGTGTTGTCTCCCCCTGAGGAGAAGGGCCAAGGACTCCCCCTGAGATAAAAAAGGGCTCCTCCTCATAAAAAGAAGCTTCTAGGGTGACATGGATTTTGTGTTGAACAGGGTCAAAGCAACGGTACCCTTTTTGTGAGGCTGAGTATCCAACAAATATGCATTTTGTTGCACATGGGTCGAGTTTGCTGCGTAATGCTTTAGGATTGTGGACAAAAATAGTGCAACCAAATATGCGTG
The DNA here is from genome assembly GCA_032173675.1 of Gastrolobium villosum. Lineage (NCBI taxonomy): Eukaryota > Viridiplantae > Streptophyta > Magnoliopsida > Fabales > Fabaceae > Gastrolobium > Gastrolobium villosum. Next base: position 9,714 of record JAVKPL010011591.1, on the reverse strand, counting down.
GCTCAAGGTTATTCATATGAGGGATAGAAAAAAGGGAATGGAGGACAGTGTGAGGGGTTTTAAATTGAAGGACACTTGATGGGGTGCGATTGATGAGATAGGCAGCGGAATGCACAGCTTCTCCCCAATATCTTGTAGGAACATTCATGCCAAATAGGGAAGCACGCACAACTTCTAAGAGGTGCCTATTTTTTCGTTCAGCTAGACCATTTTGCTGAGGGGTGTGGGAGCACGAAGTTTGATGACGGATGCCATGGTCAAGCAAGAAGGTGGTAAAGGTGTGTGACAAGTATTCCCCCCCATTGTCAGACTGGAGAACTTGGATTTTGGAATTGTGTTGTGTGGTGACCATGGGATGAAAATGTTTGAAGGCAGTAAAAGCATCACTTTTTTTCGCAGCAGAGAAACCCAAGTCATTCGAGAGAATTCGTCAATAAAAGTAATGAAATAGTAAGCTTTAGAAAATGAAGTGATGCGGGCAGGGCCCCATATATCTGAGTAAATTACTTGAAATGGAAGAGTACTTTTATTGATGCTTGGGAAAAAAGGGATACGATGGATTTTAGCCATTTCGCACACATTACATGAGAAATCAGAAATAGTTACGGTAGAAAATAAACTAGGGAACAATTTTTTTAAATAGCTAAAGGAAGGGTGTCCTAATCTTCTATGCCAAAGCCAAATGGTTGTGCGGGCTTCATCAGCAGTCAAGGTAGAACAAGCACGAGCAGGAGAGTGATCATTCGTCCAATGCAAGTCCAGAAAATATAAGCTTCCTCTTTTAACACCACAGCCAATTGCCTTCTTGGTGGAGATGTCCTGAAATATGCAGTGAGTAGGCCAAAATATGACTGAGCAATGCAAAGAATAGGTTAGTTGGAAAACAGAAAGCAAATTGAACTCCAAAGAGGGCACAGCTAAGACTGAATCAAGATGTAAATAAGGAGAGAGAGAGAAAGAGACCCCTGGCCAGTGACAGGGGATTGCCCTCCATTTGCCGTGGAAATAAAGGGTTGAGGTGAGGGACAAAAATTGTCTAACATAGAGGAGTCTCGGATCATATGATCTAAAGCTCCGGTATCAATTATCCATACATTATTCTTAGACAACACAGAGAAAGCAAGGGAGTTACCAATTGAGCCCTGGTGAACAATGTTCGCTGCTGGAGGAGTGACCAGAGGTGTTGGGGTGGCAGAAGCAGAGGAGACAGCTGTGGTGGGTTTCCTCCGAGGCTGTTTGGTGGGATCCCACCAATCTGGATAGCCGATTAATTCGAAGTAATGTTGCTTGGAATGACCAGTCATACCATAATGAGAACAAACCAGATTACCTGATTTTCCAGATGAGGAGGAATGACGCAGGTGAGGAGGTCGTGGAGTAGGATGAGTCAGCAAGGCTGTAGATTTTAAGGAGGGCCGAGAAATCCATGGATTGACGTTGAGTGATTTCCCGTCTAACAAATGCATAGGAACCCTCAAGATCAAGTTTGGGTTCCTTGCGTAAGATTTCCCCACGGAGATGATCCAGATCAGAGTCCAAACCACTTAAGAAAATATGGACTCGTAGACGGGCCATGGTAGAGTTCAGTTGAACGACTCCATCAACGGTGGTGGCTTGGGACATGGTACGGTGACCAATCTCCTGGAAAATTTCAAGAAGTTCGTTGTAGTATGTAGGCAAGGGACGACCATTTTGCTTCGTGGAGAAAGACCTTTGTTGAGTTCAAACAAGCATGTCTCATCGGAGCCATCATAGAATTTCCGTTTGCAGGCATCCCCTATATCGCATGCGGAGTCCAGACGGAGGAAATGAGGGATCAGAGAGGGACTCATAGAAAGGATCGTCAGGAGGAGGCTTCGGGGTGTCACCGGTGAGATACCCACCTTTGTTGCGAGCACCGATACGAAGGTCCATGAGTTGAGACCATATGGGAAAGTTGGTTTCATCAAGAATAATGGTTACTGGGAAGGAGGAATTGTCTCGGTGTATCACGATTGGGGCGGGTGGCTGAGGAGGGGTGATGACGGCGTCGGTGTTATGGTTGGGGTTTTCGTTGTTGGGGTTTTCCTGTTCCATGAGAGAGAAAGATGAATATGTGTGTTTGGTTTACTTTTGAAGAGAAAAAAGAAAAAAATGGGTGGATTGGGTATAACCCGTAAAGAAAGAGAAAAAAAATATGGAGGAATTTTTTCCTTGGAAATTCGTAGGATCAGAACCAAAAAGCTGATACCATGTCAAAACAAGAGTACCAATATAGAATTCTCATTCGTATTCATAATTTTCCTCATACTCAGAGGTCAATTTATATACAAACACTATTTCAAATTGTGTAACACCTACCTCTAATAAAGGAAACAAACTCTTAATTTTATCCTATAGAATAACATCTAAACAACCTTATGAATCTATCCTATACAAATTCTAGTAGGAACAAAATCATAACAAAGCAGAAACTAATTCCTAACTATTTTGAATTATTCCAACACGTGTGTGGGTAAAAACTCAAGAACGTGTATCTTTAACACAAGAAGTACCCTCCAAGGCAATAAAAAAAAAGCAACCAATGTGTAACATGCCCTCAAAACTTCAAGTCAACTTTCATCCCATTGGCTATTCCCGACAACTACCACACGGGGTAATGGAAATATTGACAAGAAACACTTTGCTCAAAATTTTAAGCTCACTTCAGAAATTGACAATTTTGAAAACTGCTCTAGCCCGCACCTTATCTCCGGCTATAATGCACTGACACGGACATAGGGCACGACGATATGTTAATTCTAAAAAATGTCATATTTCGATATGTTGGGACACGTTTTGAAATTAAATAAAAATTTTAATAGGGGAAGGATATTGTAATAACCAAGTTGTATTACAACCATGTTACTACCAATCAATCTCACCGTTAGATCGCTTATGTTGATCCAACGGTTACATTTATTTTTATCTTTGTATGGTTATGATTCCCCAAATTTAAAGTGAAAGCATTAAATATGGGAAATCATAACCATACAAAAGTGAAAATAAATATAAAATATTAAATTTGAGAAATCATGACCATACAAAGATGGAAATACATATAACCGTTGGACCAACATAAGCGATCTAACGGTAAGATTGATTGGTAGTAATATGGTAGTAAAAAAACTTGGTTGTTACAATATCCTTCCCCTTTTTGATCCAACGGTTATATTTATTTTCAACTGTTATGTGCAAGTGCAGACACAAATTTCTGGGAAAAATAAAAGAGTAAAATATCTTTTGGATCCTCAAAAAAAATTATGGGCACAATTTAATCCCATAAAAATAAAGTTAACTTCCAATCCTTCTGAATTCCAAAATAGGCTCAGTTGGTCGAAATCGTGATATATCTAAATTTAAAGAATATCCATAATTTGAATCTTAAAAGGATCACACTTTGAGTTTTTTTAAGGGATTAAATTGGACTCTATAATATTTGTTGAGTATCCAAAAATTTCAAATGGACCACTTATTTATATTCTTTTTTTTTTGGGCTTGATGTTTGTCATTTTAAATAACATAAGTTATGTCATTTTTTTATACCTTTAAGTTATGTCATTTAAAGAGATGGCACAGGGTTTCACAAGGATTAAATACAGCATATTTGTTGATGTATTTAATAGGAGCTGATTGCGTTTTGTATTTAATAGGAGTTGATTGTGTTTTGTATTTAATAGGACGCAATTAGCTCCTATTAAATACAAATCACAATCAACTCCTATTACATTAAATTCAAAATTCAAGTAACCTCTAATACCGTGTTTGTTTCATTCAATCAATGCTTTCACGCTCATTTGAGATATTTAATCGATTAAATCAATTAAGATGGATATCTAATTGATTAAGAGGGAGATTTAATCGATTAAATCTTCAAGTTAACTATTTTTGTCATTTTTGACCATTTGGTCGATTAAATCTTCAAGTTAAACGATTAAAGAAATGGTAGATTGGTAGATAACTTTAAATAAGGGATAAAATGATTATTAATTAATTAATGAAGGATAAAAGGGTCAAAAAGCCAATTTATAAACCTTGTCAACCTAAACAGTGAAACAAAATGATAAAAATAAATAGAAAACAAAATCAAAGAAACAAACACATAATACATCATAATTATCTCAAAAATGACATGTGAGTGACAACACAATTCAATATAGAAAGAAAAAGAAACAAAACGGTGACACACTATGGAAGAGAGTGATGCAGCAAATGACTCCTCCCCAAGGAGCTGAATAGTTTTTTTTTTCTAAGTTAACGTGACATCTAATTATGGCAAATTGGTTTTCTCAGGTATTTTCACATCAGTTTTGACATTTTTTTTTGTAAATTAAGTTTTGACTCTTTAAATTGGTTATAAAACTAATTCAGAGTACGGGGCGTATTAGAAATAATGGATAAGATATTATTATTATCAAATAATTTTATTATCAACATTACTATCATATCTTAATTGTTAATTTTTGTCTATCAACTATTATTATTTTCAAAAAATTAAATTCATTAATTACGTATTAATTCACTATAAATAATAATCATTAATTGATGAAAATCAACGATTACGATACGATAATAATTTTGATATTGGGCCCAAAATAATATCGTATTGGGCTTACTCATCTGCGAGCCCAAAAATAATGTATAAATATTCGATCAAACCTATTGATTTTCACTTGTGCTGGATAGACGAATACACTTTGATTTGAAAGTCATGGCCCCTTTCGTTTATTTTCCAAGTAATTTCCATTCAAAGGTTGGGAACACGTCCACTACCGATGCCTTAAACTTCCTCTCACCCTCTACTTCGGTCAACTTGTTTACTTCTCACTCCTTTCTACTTTTCCTATTCAATTCAACCATTATTCTTCCATCTTTGCTTCTCTTGCCTCCTCTCCTTATCACAGTCATCATCGCTCTCATAGGACAAATTCTCTCTCTTTCTCTCTATGTCTCTCCCTCTATTGCCAAGTTTTTTACTCTTTGTTTCCTGGTTTTCCATTCATGGGGTGCTGATATTGCACTTTTTGCTTCATGGGTTTTCAAAAAACTAGTTCTTTCAGCTCCTTCTCAGTCTCATGGTTTCTCTGTGCCAGTTATCCAACCTGTTTCCAAAACTCATCACAAAAAGGATTTTGTTGTGTCTTCAAATTTGGATACTGGTGCACTTGGATCATCAAACACTGCTTTTGATGTGCATGATAATAGTACAGGCAGTTTGGATGTGCATAGAGATGGCATAGGGTTTAACAGTAATTCTGACACCACAGAATCAGGTTCAAGTTCTAGTTATCTTTCTTGTTCTTCAGAGATTTGTTCTATCAGGGAAAATGAACATAATAGTGAAACTCCAAGCCCAAAACATGTCAAGCGTGTGACCTTTCTTGATCCTGAATCAAGTTACATGGAAGATACATATAATGAGGAGTTTGGTGATTCTCAAGTGGGAAGTTTCCCTGCGAAGCCACAAGCTGTGAGACCTGGGAAGAAAGGTTCTTGTTATCTGTGCCTTAAAGGGAATCGTCTCACTGAGAAGGAGGTTTGCATTGTTTGTGGTGCAAAGTATTGCCGCAGTTGTGTCATAAGGGCAATGGGGTCAATGCCACAAGGAAGAAAATGTGTTACTTGCATTGGATACAGAATTGATGAGAACAAGCGGTCGAAGCTTGGGAAATCTTCTCGGATGCTCAAGAAGGTGCTGTTTGAGTTCTCGGTGGCTCAAATCATGCAAAATGAGAGGTCTTGTGAAGCAAATCAAATACCACCAGAGCTTGTTCATGTGAACTTAGAACCTCTTAATAGGAAACAGCACAAGCAAACATTTTTCCCATTATTTTGTTGGAAAGTTTAAATATCATTATTACCAAATAATATTATTATTAATGTTATTATCATAACTTAACAATTGATTTTCATCAATTAACGGTTATTATTTATTGTGATTTAATAATTAATTAATGAATTTGATTTGTGGAAATTATAATCATTGATATGCGAAAATTAACGGTTAAGATATGATAATAATATTGATAGTAACATTATTTGGTAATAATAATATCTAATCCCTTAATTCTAATACGTTGCGTTAAGCATACACTGACACGGGACACGTACACGATAACGTTAATTCTGAAAAATGTTAGATTTCGACACGTTAACACGTTTTGATATTAAATAATATTTTTAATTTATGTGGTGTATATTGTATTTAATATTCAATAATTTAATAAAAAATGAATCTAAACTTATAATATTCATGAATTTTGCAAAAAAAATAAGATATCTCAAATATTTATATTAAACTTAATAAAATAGTAATCGTAATCCAACGAATTTAATAGTTAGAACTAAAAACTCAACGCAATGTATATAATGTGTGTTGGAGTGTCGGGGAGTTCCCTGTCCGAAGTGTCGGGAAGTGTCGGACACGACACGTCAAAGTGTCGGTGCTTCATAGCGTTGCGTTCTCTGAATTAGTTCTAAAGTCAGATTAAAGAGTCAAAACTTGTGTGAAAATACCGAGAAAACCAATTTGCCATAATTAGAGCTCACGCTAACTTCAAAAAATAAAAAAACTATTCAGCTCCTTGTGAAAATACGCGAGAAAATCATTGTGTTTTTAAAATTTTAATTTATTTCAGAGTTATAGTAGTCTTTATATTTATAATTTTTTAAGATTTCAATACCAAAATGACGTCATTTTGCTAATAAATGCAAATAACTTATCTGCAATAACTGTAGAAACATTTTTCCCATTATTTTTTTGGAAGGGTTTAAATATCATTATTACCAAATAATATTATTGTTAATGTTATTATCATATCTTAACAGTTGATTTTCATCAATTAACGGTTATTATTATATTGTGAATTAATAATTAATTAATGAATTTGATTTGTGGAAATAATAAACATTGAGATGCGAAATTTAACGGTTAAGATATGCTAATAATATTAATAGTAATATTATTTGGTAATAATAATAATATCTTATCCCTTATTTCTAATACGCCTTGTACTCTGAATTAGTTCTATATTCTGATTAAAGAGTCAAAACTTGTGTGAAAATATCCGAGAAAACCAATTTGCCATAATTAGAGCTCACGCTAACTTAAAAAAAAACTATTCAACTGCTTGTGAAAATATCCGAGAAAATCATGGAGTTTTTATAATTTTGATTTATTTCAGAGTTATAGTAGTATTTATATTTTAAAAATTTTAAGATTTCAAAACCAAAACGACGTCATTTTTTCGAATAAATGCAAATAACTTATCTACAATAACTGCAGAAACATTTTTTCCAATATTTTTTTGGAAGGGTTTAAATATCATTATTACCAAATAATATTATTATTAATGTTATTATCATATCTTAACAGTTGATTTTCATCAATTAACGGTTATTATTTATTGTGAATTAATAATTAATTAATGAATTTGATTTCTGGAAATAATAATCTTTGATATGCGAAAATTAACGGTTAAGATATGATAATAATATTGATAGTAACATTATTTGGTAATAATAATATCTAAACCCATATTTCTAATATGCTGCGTTCTCTGAATTAGTTCTAAAGTCAGATTAAAGAGTCAAAACTTGTGTGAAAATACCGAGAAAACCAATTTGCCATAATTAGAGCTCACACTAACTTAAAAAAAAACTCTTCAGCTCCTTGTGAAAATACACGCGAAAATCATGGTGTTTTTAAAATTTTAATTTATTTCAGAGTTATAGTAGTCTTTATATTTATAATTTTTTAAGATTTCAATACCAAAACGACGTCATTTTGCGAATAAATGCAAATAACTTATCTGCAATAACTGCAGAAACAATTTTCCCAATATTTTTTGGAAGGGTTAAATATCATTATTACCAAATAATATTATTATTAATGTTATTATCATAACTTAACAGTTGATTTTCATCAATTAACGGTTATTATTTATTGTGAATTAATAATTAATTAATGAATTTGATTTATGAAAATAATAATCTTTGATATGCGAAAATTAACGGTTAAGATATGATAATAATATTGATAGTAACATTCTTTGGTAATAATAATATCTTATCCCTTATTTCTAATATGCCCCGTACTCCGAGTTAGTTCTATAGTCAGATTAAAGAGTCAAAACTTGTGTGAAAGTACCCGGGAAAACCAATTTTTCATAATTAGAGCTCACGCTAACTTAAAAAAAAAAAAACTATTCAGCTCCTTGTGAAAATACCCGAGAAAATCATGGTGTTTTTGTAATTTTAATTTATTTTAGAGTTATAATAATCTTTATATTTATAATTTTTCAATATTTCAATGACAAAATATATTTATATTTCTGTTACTCAACCTCATAGAATTGTCATAAAAATTTTCAATTTATCAAGGAATACGTACTTGTTTATTTATTTTCACATAACTCTATCAAATTAAGTTTGAGCTGCGAAAAAAAGAAAAAAAAAACTCTATTGTAATGAGGGAACTAGTAACGGAATTAGTAACCTCCAAAGCACGGACACGCAGGTTTTTATAAAATTTGCGTGCCGGACCCGTGTTCGACACGGACACGCGTCCGACACGCGGTCAACATTTGGGGACACGTGGTCAACTCTCTGACACGTTTCGACACGTTTTTCCAACGCGCAGTCAACTTTTTCGGACACGCGGTCAACCCTTGGACACGTTTTTTTTTTTTAAATATTAATTTTTTTGTTAACTAAGTTTAAAAGAAATAATTTATAGATTAATTTTTCTCTGTTATGAAATTTGACATGAAAAATTAACAAAGTACGAAAAATTATTTATATTTATATGACTTATTATGGACTCTTATATGTATTAAATTTAAATTATATTATATATATTAAAATTTTTATTTAATATCAAAACGTGTCCAACGTGTCAAAATATGACATTTTTTAGAATTAACGCGTCGGCGTGTCGTGTCGTGTCGTGTCCCTGTCCCGTGTCCGTGTCCGTGCATCATAGGTGACCATCCTCTCCAGGACTGCATGCCTTTAGTTATGAATGATTTTTAAGGGTTTGTTCCCCCCTCCCCCGTATGACACGTAGCTAGGTTTTTCTTTGTTGTTAAGTTCCCTCATTATATATATATATATATATATATATATGTATATGTATATATATATATATATAGCTTTAACGTTTCTACAGTGAATGTTGATAAGTTATTTACATTAGTTCCCAAAATGACATCGTTTTGGGTTAAAAAATTAAAAAATTATAATGAAAAAAGACTATTATAAAATACAAAAAAGAAAAAGACTATTATAATCCTTAAATTAATTTTAATTACTAAAATATCTTGACTTCCTCCTAAAACGACGTGGTTTTGGGCTCAATGTAGATAAATTATCTACATTGGCTATAGAAAAAGCGAACCCTTATATATATGTATTGGTTTTCCATTTGTTACGTTGCATGACAAAAGTTAAGTTTCCTACTCTTTAAATAAGAAGGGAAAAATGTTTGTCCTTTTAAATGATATAATTTTGCGTCATCTTAGATCATAACCATTGATTTACGTCAATCAACGGTTATAATTTATTAGTTCAAACTTAATTAATTATTAATTCGAAATAAATTATAATCGTTACTTGATGGTAATCAACAGTTAGAATTTAAAATGACACAAAATTATATTCTTTAACAGAATAAATGTTTTCCCCATATAAGAATTA
>JAVKPL010011590.1:0-51266 GCA_032173675.1 Gastrolobium villosum | reverse complement strand
TATTCACCAGGTTTGGTGTACCTAGGGCCATAAAGAAGTGATGGAGGCACTCATTTTTGTAACAAGCAGTTTGATAACTTGTTGGCTAAATATGGTGTTAAACATAAGGTTGCTACACCTTATCATCCACAAACAAGTGGCCAAGTAGAGGTTTCTAACAGGGAACTAAAGAGGATTCTAGAGAAGACTGTTGGGAATTCTTTGAAGGATTGGTCTAAGAGGTTGTGATTATGGACTACGGGGCGTACAGGACTGCTTTTAAGACTCCTATTGGTATGTCCCCTTATCAATTGGTATTTGGAAAATCTTGTCATTTACCTGTAGAGTTCAACATAAAGCTTTTTGGGCAATCAAATTCCTAAATTTTGACCCAACAAAAGCTTTTGAAAAAAGGCAGATTCAGTTAACGAGCTCGATGAGTTCAGTAACTCTGCATACGAGAGTGCTAGAATTTATAAGGAGAAAACCAAAAAGTGGCATGATAATAAAATTACTCACAAGGAGTTTGCTCCTGGCCAACAAGTTTTGCTGTATAATTCTCGTTTGAGGTTGTTTCCAGGAAAATTAAAATCAAGATGGTCGGGTCCTTATGTGGTGAAAACAGTTTTTCCTTATGGTACAATAGAAATATCACCACTGAATGAAGATAGACCTTTCAAGGTAAATGGTTCGCGGTTAAAATTCTATCATGAAGGAATTGTCTCACACGATACCGTGTCTCAATACCTCAACTCTGTTGGCACGTGAAGAGGTAACCGTCAGGCTCGTGACGTTAAACACGCGCTTATTGGGAGGCAACCCAATAAAAAAAAAAAAATAATAATAATAATAATAATAATAATAATTTTTGTCGGTGGACACCACCGACACATCCCCTTTATAATTTCCCCTCCCCTAATTTCTCAATCCCACACCATCTTTTCTATTCCTTCCCCCTTCCCTCTTCGTAACTTTTCATTTTCTTTTGTTTCATTTCCCATTCCAAACACACAGTTCATATCATTCATGGCACCAAAGGTATGTTTCCTTATCTTCTTATAGTTGGTTTTCTATGTGAATATGATTTATTGGTCACTGAGGATCAAACAGAACAAAACCGGAAGACGGCGCAAGGCCATCGGACAGCCGCGAAAGGCAGCACAAGGCGGCGCGCACCCGCACCAGCGGCGCAAGGCCGCGCCTGCCCGCGCAAGGCCGCGCCCGCGCGCCAGGCCGCGCCCGCGGCGCCAGGCAGCGCCTGCGCGCTAGGCCGCGGAAAAAAAAAAAAAAAAAATTTTGTGTTATATTATCTGAGATTAAATCTGGGAATGGTATGTGCAGGGTGTGGCTAGAAATATTTCCAATATTTATAACATCTGCATGTATATTTATTAACTGATTTGATTTGAGATAAATCTGGGAATTATTTGTATTATGGCTTGGCTGTATTTCTGATTTTCAGACTTTTAAGGGTAAGGAACCGGCATCTGCTAATAAAAAAAAGAGAAAAATTTCTACTCTGGATGAAAGCATATTTCTGCACATGGAAGCTCAGAAGAGATTCTACGATTCATATGCAGACAAAGGTTTTATTCCAGAAAGATGTATTTCTCTGGATCTACCTCATGACAATCCCATCATGAGAACTATCCAAAGGAGGAAATGGGAGAAGCTGGTAGATTACGCTGAACTAGCCCCCAGCTCAATTGTGAAGGAGTTCTATGCAAATGCTGATTTGGAGGAAATACACAGAACCAGGACTTCTTGGGTAAGGGGAGTTGCAGTTCCCTTTGATTCAGCTACCATTGAGGCATTCCTGCAAACAAGTTACCATTCTTCTACGACTTGCGATTATGTTAATCTTTATAATCGCATGTTGCCTATTATGGGACGCAGGCAATATCCGGAGGAATTTCCTCAACTAACTGAGATGGTGCGGCTCAGGATAACTCAACCATTCTCAGAATGGGAAAATAAATATGGGGGAATTCCAGAAAAGTTACGCATGTCACACCTGACTGGTGAATGCCGTTTCTGGCATTGTTTTGTGAATGCTAACATCTTGCCATCCTCTAATCTATCAGATGTGAATATTGAGAGGGCATCTCTCTTATATATACTTATTGGGGAAGAAAGATTGCATATTTCTGCTGCACTATCTGATAGAATTTGCCATATGATAACAAGGAGTAGGCAAAAAGAGCGTCTGGGTTTGGCTTCCCTCATTACAAATTTGTGTATTCGGGCCGGTGTGCTTATTCCTGAAGATGAGGAGTTTGATATTAGACCTGCATCTACATTGACTCTGGACACATACATAGATCACTGTGATAAATCTGAGGTTGATTTCAGAAGTAGAGGCCGCAAAGCTGGTAGGCCTCCTTCTCCACGTGTTCCACATATGGCTATTATACCTCAGGTACCTGTGTCGGATGCTTCAGAAGCACACTATGCTCATACGACTCCAGTTACTACACAAGGGCCTCCTCCTGCTTATGATTTTTATGAGATGCAACAACAGCTTTCACAAATGTTCATTCAGAATCAGCAGCAGTTCAAGCGTATCTCTATTCAGAATGAGAAACTTCTTATGCAGGGAGAGTACTTTCAGCAATTCCTGGAGCATGCATATCCTACTGTGCCATTTGAAACATTCCGACCGGTGTATCCAGAAGTTCCTCCTCCTTTTGTGTATCAAAACCCTTATCCTGCCCCGGCTCCAGCTGATGTTCCTATGCCTTCACAGCCATTTATTGACCCAGAGCTGTATCGTCCTGCTCCTGATCCATTCCAAGTTGCTCGAAGGATGGCAACGGAAGATTCTGAAGATGAGGACGATTGATGTCTCCTACGGATGGAGATATATTGTATTTAGCTTAATTTGTAGTTAGGATCAATTATTTTCTTTTTGTTAGATTATTTCTCAAACATGCGGATATTTTGATGTGTGCATTATAGTTTCTTCTATATGCCACTGTTTGTTCTATTGTGCAGGTTTTCAGTCATTTTTGTGGTCTAATTATTGCTGAGGACAGCAATGCTCTAAATCTGGGAATGGTTGGCTTGCACCTTAGAACTTCAATTCTTCGATCAGGGGAGATATTCTAACTTTTGTAAATTATTTATTTTTAGTTATTTTTATAGTTATTTTGTGTTATCTTTAAAAAAAAAAAAAAAAAAATGGTGTGTTTTGAACAAATCCCAGGTTTAAATGTGCTCATCTTTTTAATGTACATGATTAAATTCTTGGAATATATTGTATGACTTTCTGACATAACATTGCATAGGCATAATTAGATTGCATGATTGCTTGGTTGTCTGAATTAAGACTGTGAATTCTGATAATGTCTGAAGTCAATTTTCTTGAGTCTACATTGATACCATAGCTGTGAGGTTTTGAGCCTAAACACTGAAATTCTTGTTGAAAGGCCTCACTGTTGTAATACTCTAGAACTTGATTTGTTTCTCTGTAATGCATGCATTGATTGATATGACAAAGGCATTTTGTTCTTATTAGCTATTGGCCAAAATAGCCCACCTGTATGAAATTTTCCCTTGCTAGCCCTTTTGAGCCTGAATTGATTTATTGTGAAATGACCTGTGGCCTGATTAATGGCTTAGCCAATATCCATATAACTTACCTTGGTTGAGATTGAATCACTGAAAGTATTGGAAATAAAGTAAAGAAAGTGAGGTAAGCTCCACAATGGTTAAGAAAAAAAAAAAAAAAAAAAAAAAAAAGAGAAGAAAGGGCAAAATGAAAAGAGAAAAAGAAAAAGAAAGCAAGAAAAAGGAAAAGAATAAAAAGTGTGGCAGGAAGGAATGAATTCCCGGAATTCTGTGGGAATGTTGGTGGAGCAAAACAATTGAGTTGAAATTGTTAAAAATGAAATAATATCAGTTTTCAATCTCTTGGTTGTTTGAGCTACTATCCAAATTTTCCTACCCATTACCCCAGCCAAAGTTACAACCTGTGAAGTCCTTTTGATCAATTAATGCATGTGTTTGATTCTTCAATTTCAAGAATTTTGTAGAATATAATCAAGCATATGGTAGTGTTATAGCTTTGAGTAATTGAGTGCTCATGATACCCTTAAAACACTGAGTGTTGAGTGAACATTATTTATCTGTGTGAGGGGTAATCAATGTAGATTTATATATTTAAGAAGCTGATGGCATTATTGGAAGTTCATGATATTTAGTCAGGCATACATGGCATATCGAGTCTGAGAGTGACTATGATTGTTATGTTAGATTAAGTGAATATTTCCTGGATTAAGTCTTTTACATTGCTGGGGACAGCAACGTTTAAATCTGGGAATGATTTGATGTGCCTCTGGCAGGTGTGATTTTTCTGTGATAAAATTGACAAGAATTGAGTCATAAGAGAGCAAATTAAATACATATTGGCTAATTATATTGATTCTTTGAATGTCAATAATATTCACATTTTAATTGTATTTTTACAGGGAAATTATAGCACACTATGAGTTCCAAGCATGACATGGGTTGCAGCGAGCACATCAAAGTGGCGCTAGGTAGCAACAAAGTGGCGCTCCTCAGCGCAACAAGACAGAACCTTGGCGCAACCTGGCGCCCACTAATGAAGAAAGTGGCGCTGCTCAGCGCAATATTACAGAAGTTTGGCGCAACCTAGCGCCCATTTACGAAAGAAAGCGGCGCGTCTCAGCGCAACAAGACAGAAGGTTGGCGCAAGGCAGCGCCAATTTACAAAGGAAATGGCGCAAGCTAGCGCCGCAAGACAGTGGACTGGCGCTAGCTAGCGCCTAAAAGTCAAGGGAGTTGGCGCTAGTTAGCGCCAATGAATAGTAACAAAGTGGCGCTAACTAGCGCCATTTATGTTGAAAAAGTGGCGCCACCCAGCGCCGATTTGGAGTGGCGCAAACGTGCGCCAATTCGGTGCCAACCGGCGCCGGTCTGCGGGACGGATCTCCGTGTTTTCTGAGGGGCACTTTTGGAAAGGAAATAAAATATTATAAAAGCACCTCTTATGCAACGAGGTCAGCAGACTTGGCAGATCTGAAAAAAAGAAAAAAACACAGATACAGGGTTCAAGGACAGATCTGGAGATTGGAGGAGAAGAGCACTGGAGTTGTTCTTCGTTCTTCATCTACTTATAGTATTTCTTTATCTTTTGTTTTAATTTTATGTTGAATTTTAGATCAGCGATCATGATGTTGATCGGCTAGATCATTTTTATTGTAGTCAGGGTCACGATCCATATGTGAACCCTTGACATGAAGGATTGATTTGTGATTTTTAATTTATATAATTATCTTTATCTTTACTCTGTGCGAATTTTATATTCCCTTTATTAGAATTGATCAATCTGATAGTTGGGGATATTCTGAGGATCAAAATCCTAGATAGGAATATTGGGGTTTTGATCTCGAAAGGGGGTAAGATAACAATCTGTATGCGTGCTAGGAATAGACGTGTATACGATTGCAGATGCTTAAATTATCACGCCCATTGCTTGATCCCATGAGAAACATTGCAAGGAATTGGGGTTTATCATGGGATTAAAGGGTTAACCCTGCAAGGAATTGAGGGTTAACTATTAAATCTTTTAGATGATAATTTATCTGAGTGATTATATAAATGATTTTTATAAATCAATCCGGAGTAAAAAGCGGGGATCATTTGGTGAATGAACCCTGGCTACAATACTTTTCTCATATTTTTCTAAAAATCAATTTTCAATTGTATTGTTTTCTTTCTCAATTCAAAAAAAACACAAAAACAAGTCTTTATTTTTAATTTCACTCCATTTGACAATATTTGTCACACAAACCTCTTTGAACTCTTCCACTTTTGAAGAAAAAGTTTACTTGATATTAGATCTAATCCCTGTGGAGACGAACTGTATTTATCACTTTATTACTTGTGCGATCGGTATACTTGCCGGAGAGCATCAGCCCTTAATGTGAGCTGGAATCTCATCAGCCTGATCTTTCCTGAAGTTGCTGTTAGAACAATTACCATCCTTATTCAACCCCTCTTGATTAGAGCCTCCTCTATTCTTAAATTTCCCTGCACCTTTGCTAATACCATCCAACACAGAATTAGGAGGGATGTTCTCAATGCCAGGCTTCTTCACACCTGCCCTGCTAGCAGCTTTGGCCTTATCCCTACCTTCCCTAGTGACACTTCTCTTAACTCCAATATCTGGGATATTTGATTTTTTCTGACAATCAGAGCAGGCACACTCCCTTCCTTAGCAAGGTTAGGTTCCCTCACTGATTTGTCAATACTACTGGCAGTCACACTGCCCTCCTGAGCTGCAATACCAATCTTTGAGTGATCAACATTTCTTATAGGCCCACTTGGTTGATAATCCTGGATCATGACCTCCTGGGGAGCAGCAGAACTGGGTGAGGATGCTTTGACCCCTGAACTAGAAACTTGCTCACCATTTCCTTCCGTTCCATGGCTGACCAGTTTGGCCTTCATCTTCCTGTTCCTTGGCTTTCTTTGGACCACCATCCAACTGCCAAAAGCCTCACTCGCCTTCTCTTCCTTAACCCCCTTCGTAGGAATTGGACTCGTCTTGTTTCCCTGCCCAACACCCTCCTCCTTCTGGCTACTACATGGTTCCTGCACAGCTGGACACTGATTCTGCCTATGTCCATACAACCCGTACTTGAAACAAATGAGGTGTAGCCCCTCATAACCAACTTGGAAGACTCTTTCTCCAATCGTGAATTTGGAGAGAAAACCCTTTCGCAGGTCAACCTCAACACAGATACGAGCAAAGCGAGCTCTCTCAGTTATCACATCATTCCCAATTTCAGTTCTCCTCAGAGAATTCCTGTCTACCTTGAGAGTATGGCCAAAGATATTCCCAATCCTCCATAGATGATGCGCAGTAACAATTTGACCGGTCATACACTAATGAGAAGAGGAGGACCCCTTAAAGTGAATGAGGCCACTTCTTCTAAAATCCACAAGGCCAAATGAAAAGTTTGTCTTTATGGGCAATAGAGTGAAGGTTCTGGTGGAAGCTGTTGGGATGTATCGTTTAATTATCGATAGTGGATGTCATTTGGACTTATGTGAAACTTTGTATGTACCTAGTATATCTAGGAATTTAGTTTCAATTTCCAAACTTGATGTTGCTGGATACTCTTTTAAATTTGGTAGTTTCAGTTTGTACAAGCACAATCATTTGATTGTGATGGTACTTTATGTGTCTTGATGATCTTTATGCTGAAACACTTATGTCTCTGCATCATAATGTTGGTACTAAACGTACCTTAATTAACGAATGATCCGCTTACTTGTGGCATAAACGTTTGGGACATATTTCCAAAGATTGGTGAAGAATGAAATCCTTCCGGATTTAGATTTTACTGATTTGAATGTTTGTGTGGATTGTATTAAAGGAAAACAAAAAAAAAACACACAAAGAAAGGAGCTACAAGAAGCACTCAGCTTCTTGAAATTATACACACTGATGTATGTGGTCCGTTTGATGTTAATGCCTTCAATAAAGAAAAATATTTTATCACTTTCATTGATGATTATTCACATTATGGTTATGTCTATTTGCTGCATGATAAGTCTCAAGCTGCAAATGCTTTGGAGATTTATATTAATGAAGTTGAAAGACAATTAGACAGAAAGGTGAAGATTGTCAAGTCTGATAAGGGTGGTGAATATTATGGAAGGTATGACGAAAGTGGACAACATCCGGGCCCATTTGCTAAATTTCTTGAAAAGCGTGGTATTTGTGCTCAATACACAATGCCCGGTACACCGCAACAGAATGGTGTATCAGAAAGGCGTAATAGGACCTTACTGGATATGGTTAGGAGTATGTTAAGTAATCCTTCTTTACCTGTTTTATTGTGGACTTATGCTCTAAAAATTGCCATGTACGTATTGAATAGGGTTCCTAGTAAGTCAGTTCCAAAGACTCATTTTGAACTTTGGACTGGTAGGAAACCTAGTATAAGACACCTGCATGTTTGGGGTTGTCAGGCAGAGATTAGATACTATAATCCGCAAGAAAAGAAACTGGATGCAAGAATAATCAGTGATTATTTCATTGGTTATCCAGAAAAATCGAAAGGGTATAGATTTTACTGTCCTTATCATACTACAAAGATTACTGAATCTGGAAATGCAAGGTTCATTGAGAATGGTGAAGTTAGTGGGAATGAAACACCACGTAAAGTGGATATTCATGAAGTAAGAATACAAGTTCCATTGACTTGTAGCTCTAGCAAAGTCGTTGTTCCTCATGTTATTGAACCAATCAATAATGATGAAAGACGAATTAATGATCCCACTACTCATGAAGAAATCACTGTTGATGAACCAAATGAATCCACAGTAGAAGAACCACAGCAAATAACATTAAGAAAATCTAAAAGAGAAAGGAGACCTGCTATTTTGAATGATTATGTGGTATATCTACAAGAGTCTGAATTTGACATGGGTATTCAGGATGATCCAGTAAAGTTTTCACAAGCCATGAATGGTGAAAATGGTGATAAGTGGTTAGATGCTATGAGTTGAAATCTGTGGAACAGAACAAGGTTTGGGATCTTGTTAAGTTACCTGAAGGATGCAAGAGAGTTGGTTGTAAATGGGTCTTTAAGACCAAACGTGACTCTCATGGTAACTTAGAACGTTACAAGGCCAGACTAGTTGCAAAGGGATTCACTCAGAAAGATGGCATTGACTATAAAGAAACTTTTTCACCGGTTTCAAAGAAGGATTCTTTAAGAATCATTATGGCATTGGTGCCTCATTATGACCTAGAGTTACACCAGATGGATGTGAAAACTGCCTTTCTAAATGGGAATTTAGATGAAGATGTGTACATGGACCAACCAATGTAGTTCATAGAAAAGGATAAAGAGCACATGGTGTGCAAACTGAAGAAGTCAATACACGGACTTAAACAAGCTTCATGGCAATGGTATCTTATGCTTAATTATACTGTTATTTCCTTTGGATTTAAAGAAAACATTGTTGATCGATGTATATATCTAAAGATCAGTGGGAGCGAGTTTATCTTATTGATTATGTATGTTGATGATATTTTGCTTGCAACTAACGATCTTGGTCTTTTAACTGAGACTAAGAAGTTTCTCTCTAGTAATTTTGAAATGAAATATATGGGTGAGGTAGCCTATGTGATAGGAATAGAAATATTCCATGATAGATCACAAGGACTGTTAGGTTTGTCTCAGAAAGCATATAATAATAAAGTTCTAGAGAGATTCAGAATGAAAAAACTGCTCATCATCTCTAGTTCCAATTCAGAAAGGAGATAAATTTAGTCTTATGCAATATCCTAAAAGTGAATTGAAACGAAAAGAAATGGAAGCAATTCCATATGCATCATAAGTTGGGAGTTTAATGTTGCAAGGAACTAATGGACATATGCTTACTTATAGAAGGTCTAACAACCTTGAAGTGATTGGATACACAGATTCTAATTTTGCAGGATGCCTAGACACAAGAAAGTCTACATGTGGTTACCTATATCTATTAGCTGAAGAAGATATATCATGGAAAATTGTGAAGCAGACTGTAATAGCTGCGTCCACTATGAAAACTGAATTTATGGCATGCTTTGAAGCCGCGATTGTATCGCCCTCCCTTGTATGCATCCAAGAGAGTCGTTTGCTAAGCGGAATTAGAGTCTTTAACGTCACTTTAGCTACTGAAAAATCTAACTTTAGTGTTTCTAATCAAAACTTATAGTTGAAATTGATTTTATTCTAGAAATCAGAGTATGTTTTCAAAATTGTCTTAAGTTGCTCAAAATATTATTTCCCCGACAAACCGTACTGTCTTTAGAAATTCGTATAAAATCAGTTCTGATGATTTAAAAAAAATATTCCTTATAATCTAGAAAGATCACGTCTGGGGCTTCACGTGCATATAAAATAATAGTAAATCGGAGTTCGTTTTCCCCTTGAAACATAACCCACAAGGTGCGTGTAATACTGTTTAAAAACCAGCACTAAAAAAAAGTTCAAAAATCCATTTCGCAAAACGTTTCCTGATTTTTCCAAAACAGCCACTGTTCATGAAAGGCTTAAACAGAATTCAAGATAATAGTGTCTACAGTCATCCAAGTGCTCAAAATATAAAGCAATACAGTCATCCAACAATTAAACAGCAACATCAAAAGTCCAATCATCAGTAAGTAACAGCATGCATCCATATAGTCACGCCTTCAAATGCTCTTTCGTCCTCCTGCCATTTTATGAAAATAGCAGCCCCAAAGGGGTGAGAATAATCCCAGTAGTGTGGCAACAAAACCAATAATGCAACAGTATTAAACTAGGCACAAAATCATAAACAGTCACTTCAGCATATCCTTTTTCCTTTTCATTTTCATCATATATTTGTGCGTATATAATGCCTTTCTTTTGCGCTCATAGCACCGTCGTGCTCGCAATACACAGTGGATATCCCATAATTCGGCACCCTCAAAGGTGGATTCCAACTGTGGCCTATATGGACGGATGCCAAGTGTCCCATGCCCTGGTACCGGAGGGATGCCTATATGATGCGTGCTCAAACACATGGTCTTGTATATAACTATTCTAAATTTCAAGGCTACATGAATTTGATACATGCATGCCATGCTATGCTGTCACACACAAAGCGGAAAAATAGATGTGGTATGATGTAAGATGCATGCTTATATCATTCTTTTCATATACGTTATGCTGCCACATAACAACTTTACCTCATAATCATATTGCCATCAAGGCATTTTCATGGCAGAATACTTTCATCATATAGAACATAATAATTTTACGGAGTATGGAGCATCATGTTAGAACTTCATACACTAGTCAATAGTCACATTAGGTAATATCGCCTAACACTTACCTTGTGTGCCTTAAACAATTACCAAACAGCAGCAAAATATTCTACGTTTCTCACTGTTTATTCGCACCTAAATCAAGTGCAATAAATAAGAATTATATACCACAACATTCCTACCTAAAACATAGGTTTTTAAATCCCATTTTTCATTAAATTCTCATTCTGCCAACCAGGTTATATTCTTAAAATATTCTGACTTCAAATTAGTCTTCCCAACGTTTAACAGTGAGCAAAAATACAACAACATTTTCCTCACTAAAACAGTGAACATAAAATCATTTTACAGCAATGTTTTACAGCAAAACAATGAGCAGAAAATAGCAACATTTTTCTTAAAACAGTGAGCAGAAAATAGTAACGTTTTTCTTAGAACAGTGAGCAGAAAACAACAACGTTTTTCTTAAAACAGTGAGCAAAAGACAGTAACATTTTTCTTAGAACAGTGAGCAGAAAACAACAACATTTTTCTTAAAACAGTGAGCAGAAAATAGCAACATTTTTCTTAGAACAGTGAGCAGAAAACAACAACATTTTTCTTAAAACAGTGAGCAGAAAACAACAACATTTTTCTTAGAACAGTGAGCAGAAAACAACAACGTTTTTCTTAAAAAACTAGTCAGAATTGATTTTATCAAGAAAACAGTAACATTCCTTCATTCAAGGTGCGCTACAAGGGCCTAAGCATACTATCCATAATATACATAAAATTTTAACATGGCAGGCCCCACTATTATTTTTTATTAAAGACATAACATGGCAGGATTTTAAAAGAGTCCACAAGTCAATTTAAAGGCCATCTCTAAGCATTTTTCTCGATTAAACAGAGGAGGAAAAAAGGTCTAAAAATCTGTGTTTACCTCTTGTAATGCTCCAAAGAACACGAGTTGGCCAAGGAGCAACACCTCACTTTCTAAGCTCTACTAAACAACAAGTTCAACCTTCCTAGTTGATGACTTGTGCGCACAAATGGAGGGTGGAAGATTAACTTGAGGCAGAACCTACATGCAAGGTGATATCTCCATCAAACAATTATGGTAGGAGAAGACAATGAAGAAGGAAAATACACTATACCCCTTGAATGGAGAGCTCGGCTGGACAGTGAGAAAAGAGAGGAATGCTTGCACTATATCTTTCTGAATGTCCTCACTCTACACTCTCACGATTTTCTAGTGGAAGGAGGAAGTTGGTAAGGTTCAGTTTGTTTCTGTTTCAAAAGCCCAAGTTTCAGTCTATTTCTTCTACACACCAACGCATAAGGATGAAAGGGTGAGGAGTTTAGGGGCTGATTTAAAAGCCATCAAGCAAATCAGAAACTTAACTTGGTCTTCTCACACTTGGAGCGCTCATGAGGGAGTCAAAGGGTGCAGAGTTTTCTGCCCAAACAAAAGACATGCAAGCTGACTACATGTTCCCCATTGGTTGCATGTCTAAAAGTTGTATGAGGTTGGAAGGTGCAGCAAGCAATTAGCTTGCCTTCTAACACTTTCTATGCGTATGTGACAAGGGAAGCAAGGGGTAAGGCTGACTCACTTGGTTTGTATGCAGTCGAAGTGCATAATTTTTGATGAGCCACATGCGCACAAGTGGAGAGGAAAATCAAGATAAGCTATGCCATGTGGAGATTACTAACTAATAAAGGCTGACTTGTTGAATCACTTAGAATGAGATTAGGGTAAGTTTCTAAGGAATTTGGGCTGATTCAAGAATACTTCTCAAGGCCTTAAGGCTTCAGCCCAACCAACATTTGGGACTAAAAATGTACAAGCCCATAAATGATACTAACTTGGATACTAACCCATAAAATTATAAGTTCCCAAGTCCTTTAAATATTTTTAATTTTTTCTATATGTTACTAAAAAATTATTCCTACATCTCTTAACTACATGCCTAAAATAAATTCTCACCTATTATTATAATTCCAATAATTTTCCTAACTCAATATTAATTCCACACTAGTAACCGTACAATTCGAATACCAACCGATTATTACATGTAACTCTAATTTTCACACATGCATCTTATGCCTTATAGTATTTTATGTATTTTCCCTATTTTCGTGGGATGTTACAGCAACTCAGGCTAAATGGCTACGGAACTTTATTTCAGGGCTTGGATTGGTCGACAATATTGAAAAGTCGCTGAAAATTTATTGTGATAACGTTTGCATTATGGTAACGTTTTGCATTAATGTACGTTTCGCATTAATGGTTCAGACGTTTTGCATTATGGTAACGTTTCGCATTAATGGTAATTGACGTTTTGACATTTTATATTATGGTAACGTTTTGCATTAATGGTAATTGACATTTCGCATTAATGATAATTGACGTTTTGATGTTTCGTATTAATGGGAAGTTATAGGGAGTTATTTGAGATTCCATAACTGATGACATGGTTCAGTTATATAAAGAAAAAAATGGTGAGTCTCTGATTATGATTATTTCTCAGAATTTCTCTCCTTCATGGTCTGCCCATAAAAGTTGTATCAGATCCCTGTCATAGACGATACAAGAAAAACATAGGATAAAGACTCTGAGAAACAATCTTCCATCATCAAAGTTCTTCCGCACTAATAGAGAAAGGTACGCTCTTATGTGAAAATCATGAATTCTCAAGATCCTTTATCATGTTCTTGAATAGGCATTGTTGAACATGAATTACTGAATTGCTGATTATTTGCTTACACATCCTCCATAGCCTCTCCTTTAGCTTTCTTCCCACTCTTAGGCGTGAGAACCTCCTCCGATGGGATCCGTCCCCCCGATCCTCTCATTCCATCCTCATTTATCAGTGGCTTAAGATCTTCTTCTTCTTCTCCAGTATCCATTGAACGCTGTAACAAACTCGAACCCTAGCAGAAAGGGAAATTTCGCGCGTGTAGAGATACACGCTAGGTTAAAAGTTTTTATACAACTTACCAAAAAAAAAAAAGTTTTTATACAATATTCTGTAATAGAATACAATGTTAATTAAACTCGACCCGGTTATTGACCCGGTCAAGGTATTGTTATGGGAGTTATTTCAGATTCCAGTGGGTGACATGGTTCAGTTATATACCCGGTAAGTATATGTAAATCTATAATTTATATTAAAAAAATTATAAATATACTTAAATACTTGTAAAAAAATATACCAATTTCAAATATTTTAATATGAAAATAATAAATTACACATCATTGTCCAACAAAAGATCAATTAAACATATAATATTTGTGATACTAGTGTTTCAGGTTCAATAAACGACATCTCTAACTATAAATCAAATTAAAATTCCCTGTATATTGCATAATCAAGATAATATTAGTGTTCTAGGTACATAATCTATGTAAGTTAATAAGCTACAAATCATTCAAATATTTCAAATGAAAACAAACCATTTGTGTTTGAGAGTAAAAAAAAAAGACATTAATTTATGAAAATTAATTAATTTTTTTCTTTTTTTTATAGACCGGGCCGGGTCACCGGTTCAACCAACCGGGTCACCGGTTTTTACAAAAACCGGCCGGGTCGCACCGGGTCACACCGGTTCTGTAACATGGCCGGTCCAATATGAAAACCGGACCGATTACATGACCGGTTCACCGGTTTACGGGTCGACCCGGCCGGGTCGGTCCGGGTTTTATAACACTGATAGAATATGTTTAATAACGATTACCAAAAAAAATAATATGTTTAATAACGTATCCAAAAAAGCATATTTTGAAATAATATTTGTAAAATATGTTATTTATTTATGTATGTAGTGTGGAATGTATACTATCATCTTGCATGCTCACTCGCGATGTCATAAAATATGTCAAAATTACATTTGCAAAATTTTAATTATTTACATTATATAATTATAACGCACGCTAGTTCATTCTCTTCCACTATAGAAAATCAAAGAAGATACGAATGAGTCCTAGAAAGTTAAAAAATTAAGGGAAAACTTCAAAAAATCCCTTACAAGTTTCCTCGAAATCACTTAACCCCTCCCCGAAATTTTTAATCACTTACCCCCCTATTTAAACTTTTTTTATCACTTACCCCCCTATTTAAACTTTTTTTATCACTTACCCCCCTAATTTTATTTTCCATCCAAAATTTTGTTAACAAAGTTAATTTTTTTAAAAAAATACCAAAATTACCCTTAATAGAAAAAAAGAAAAACATAATTTTCTCACGAACGCAGTTTTAGACGAACTTGCGGAACGTTTCCTTTAAGATAGCCTTGTTAGAATTAGTAATTATTAAAATTATTTCCTGCAAACCACATTGCTATTAAACACCGCACTCACAATTATTGGTGTCGTTGATCAAATAAAATGATTAAAGAGGCGTCATCTCAGCGGGTTTAGATCTTCTCTTTTCTGTTATTAGCTTTTCTGCTATTGTATGACCAACAAACAACAGGTTTAGATCTTCCATTTTCTGTTATAAGCTTTTCTACTATTATATGACCAACAAATCTAACTTTATAAATTTATTCAGAGCCGCACTTTATTTTGCATTGCTATTTTAAATTTATTCATTCCTCGTGAATCAATTATGTGCAAGAATGAATCTTACCTCTTTCCATAGGAGTATTTCTTAATTTCAAAATATGATTAATGTAAAAGATACAGCATACTTCAAGACCAAGTACATGAATCATAGTATTGTAAAAAGTTACGTTACATATAATAGTAAAAAACTTAAGAATCACTGTTCAGTCTAAGTTTTTTGAACAAATCATAATCATAAAATTTAAAAAACATACATGATGCAAAGAATCAGAAGGCATAAAAAAGATACAATTTAATTTAATTTTTCTCTCTTTCTCCTAATGTCACAATAACATTTGGATTATTTAGTTGATACTAAACGTATATTAAAAAACTAATTAATATTTTATGTAATCGAAAAATAATGTAATGGTATCAACTAAATATTAATTAGTTGATAATATAACATTTGGATTATTTAGTTGATACTATTACATTATTTTTCAATTACATAAAATATTAATTAGTTTTTTAATATACGTTTAGTATCAACTAAATAATCCAAATGTTATTGTGACATTAGGAGAAAGAGAGAAAAATTAAATTTAATGGTATCTTTTTTATGCCTTCTGATTCTTTCGCATCATGTATGTTTTTTAAATTTTATGATTATGATTTGTTCAAAAAATTTAGACTGAACAATGATTCTTAAGTTTTTAACTATTACATATAATGTAACTTTTTACAATACTATGATTCATGTACTTGGTCTTGAAGTATGCTGTATCTTTTACATTAATCATATTTTGAAATTAAGAAATACTCCTATGGAAAGAGGAAAGATTCATTCTTGCACATAATTGATTCACAAGGAATGAAAAAGATTTGTTCATGGGTAAGTTGAAAAAAATAAAAGCAGACATTGTGGGATATAGGTTGGATTCTAGTATCTGGGATGATACCTTGAATTTACTACAACGAGAGGTTGGAATCATTCATGAACATTTTAAGCAAATATTTTCTGGGATAGGATATTGTGACACACAAATAATACTACATTTCCGCCAATCAACGGTTATCATTTATTACGAATTAATAATTAATTAATGAGTTTGATTTGAAAAATGATAACCGTTGATTGGCGGATTCATGAACATTTTAATATTATTTGTGTGTCACAATATTTTTTCTTACCTTCTTAGAAAAGTTCAAATTTTGAAATACATGCTTTACACTTACGAAAAAGTATTTCTTCGGTCAACGGAAATAAAGTTATCTTCATTGAACTCAAAACGACGTCATTTTGGAGTTATAAAATTAAAAAATTATAATGATAAAGACTAATATAACCCTGTAATATATTTAAATTATAAAGATACATTGATTTTTGGCTCAAAATGACGTCATTTTAGGCTCATTAGAGATAATTTATCTCCGTTAACTGGAGAAATCCTTTATCCTTACAATTAACAAGAAATGCAAAGAAATATTTGTAATTTTATTTCCTTTTCACCCTCAAAATCTAGTTATGGGAATAAAATCTTCTCGTATATAATTTAACATGACAATCTCATCTGAAAAAGTTATAATCTTTTATGGACAAATAAACCGTGATAAGATATGAGAGAGAAAATAATATCAAAAGAGAAAAAAATGAAATTATCACCACTGATTTCACAATATATTATTAGAATCTTTTAATATAATATGATGATGAAAAACAAATATGCGAGCGAATTAATAAAAAAAAATTTCTCAAATTCACACTTGAAAACAAGACTTAATAATTCTTTATTATTTATTTTACATAAAAAGGGTCAAGCTCCAAATGCAAACAAAATCAAATTTTCTTTTTTGGTTTCTCTTTTCAAATTGAGATTTAAAAAAGAAAAATTTCAACTATATCTTTGGTTTCTCTAAAATGGTAATTTTCTCTCCCATACAAAATCACTCACTGTTTCGGATAGACAAGGCAATCCAAAGATCAGCATTTGTCAAACGACAGCCAAACCACGCGCACGTATCTGACGCGCTGATAATATAAAACAACGGATGGAATATAAAACAACGGTAATGGAGAATGTAACGGATGAAATATAATATAACAGATGGAATATAATATAACTCTGGAATGTAACCGTTGTCATAAAACGTTCTTGTAATAATGTTTTCTTTTGTAACGTCCATCCTTTATGGTTATAAGTAGGTGTGTGGTGTTAAGAAATGATATCAACAATAATTTTTTCTTTCTCCTTTTTTCTCTCTCAAATCACTTTTCTAATCTTTTTTTCCAACTTTACTCTCACATTTATACAATAAGGTAGCGGAAATCACGAACACTTGTATTATCAATGGGCCCACATGCCTCTCTTTCCTTTCCTATATAATATATTGTCAAATATATTTGTCAATGAGAGAATTTCGAGAGAGAAGCATGTGGATTATCAAACAATAGAAAATATATATAACATTTGAGAGTGAGAGAGTGAAACATAGAGAGACAAGAAAACTCTGCACGCAATTGGAGTCACTCGATTGAGAATTTGTTTGGAGGTTTTGGTTCAAAGGTTTTTCTCAAGAAAACCAAAATTGTGTTAAGAGAAAAGAAATATTCAAGAAGTTGAAAGCCATTGACTTTCGTTTACCTTGGAGTCATTGTAAGTCAGCTTTTCCGTTTTTTTAGGGGAAAGTTGACTGGTTTATTCCAGAATCACTTGTATTTTTGTAATTTTTTTTATTGTAAAAGAATATGTTTTTTTTTCACGCCCTTATAGTTTGTAAAAAGATATATTTTTTATCACATATGTCCCTATGGTTTCTTATTTTTTATAAAGCATAGGGGTATATGATAAAAAAAAATCACATGGATATAGATGATTTTAAAACAAACCACAGAGACATTCGTGAACTTTTCCTTTTTTTTAATTACTTGTTATCATCATTGTTGAATAAAAAAAATTATTATTGTTTTTTCTTATTGTTTTTTTATGTATATGTAATAACATATCATATTGTCTTGTCTTTTCCTCTTATACAGATCCCAGAGAGAGAAAGCATGGAAGGATCTGAAAACAAGATTTTTTAAAAATTATATTTTAAAAAATAAGATTTTTGGACAAAAAAATTTCTACTCTATCAAATGCCCCATAATATTATTCTTTAAAAATTAAATTTTTTTAAATTTTAAATTTTCGAATAATATCATACACCGGAGGTAAAAATTATATTTTAAAAAATCGAGATTTCCGGATAAAAAACTTTTTTTCCTCTATCAAACGCCCCCTAAAATTATTCTTTAAAAAAACCTTATTTTCTAACGGTTATATTTTCTCTCTGGGATCTGATTCCCCAAATTTAAATTAAAAACAACACAATATTATATGTTATTACATATACATAAAAAAAACAATAATAATTTTTTTTTTGATTCAACAATGATGATAACAAGTAAATAAAAAAAAAAAAAACTTCACCAACGCCTTTGTGTCGGAAATATTTATTATATTGGTAGTAACACAAACTTGGTTGTTACAATATCCTTCCCCTATCACATATACATAAAAAAAACAATAAGAAGAAAACAATAATAATTTTTTTTTTGATTCAACAATGATGATAACAAGTAAATAAAAAAAGGAAAAGTTGACCGATACATCTGTGGTTTACTTCAAAATTATTTATGTTCCTTAGTTTTTTTTTTTTTTTTTTATTATATATGCCCTATGGTTTATTTTCTCTTTTCACTGTCAAATTAAAAGGTATTCTTTTGTTTCCGTACCATGGTTGCTTTCTATTGCGCATAAATTTTTTACCTTTTATGTGTTTCTATAACATGAGGAAGGGGAGGAGAGAGAAAGTGACTGGGGTGTTTGGTGTGTCAACTGAGTCTTTTTGCTTGGATTTGATATGATTCATTTGAAAAGTCAGTGTGCAGTGTGAATTGTGTCTTAGTTTTTGTCCTTTTTCATAAAAAACAATCGTTTCTACAAGGTCTTTGGCTTAGACCCATCGGGTTTGCTCCTTTGTTAATGTTGTTTGGGTTTTTTCTGATGTGGAGAGTTTCCAAACATGAGATAAACGGGTGTGAACATTGGATCAGAAATGAAGGGTTTTTTTTTTTTTTTTTCTTGTCCTGTTCCTCTTTTGATCTGTATCTGGAAGAAACTTAATTCCAGAGAGAGAGAAATGGGGTAAACGTGATGCATTTGGCGTTGACTACGAAACAGCTTGTTTTTTTTTTTTTGTTTAAGACTATGGTTTTTTTTTTTTAAAAAAAATGTTAATATTTTTAATCTTTGACTCAGAGAGATTTGAGTAAGAAACGGAAAGTGCCTTGGCAATTGTGATAGTGACCGGAAAAGAACCTGGAGAACAAAAGGGTCACATAAAGAAATATAAAATAGAGAGAGAGTCCTTGGCATATAGAAAGGGAGAGAAAACGGTTCATCGTTTTTTTTTTCTTTTTTCTTTTTGAATATCTATGGTGTTTGAGGGTTTGATTAGCAGCAACAGTAGTAACAGTGGGGGTGGGGGTGCAAGAGTTGTGGCTGATAGTTCTTCAAAGAACCACTTCATGCATTGTGTTTCCATTGTTGAGTCACCTCTTTTTTCTCCACCCATTACCATATCAAAGCAAGATTCCTCCACCATGTTTTTATCCCTCTTTGGTTTCAATCCCTCTCTCTCTCTATATGTATCTGTTTTATTGTTTCCTTCTGTATTGATTCTGAATTTGATTTGTGTAACTTATTGTTCATCGTGCTTGTTGTTGTTGTTGCTAATGGGACTATTCTGCAGCAAAGGAAAATGGAGTTTCTTACTGGAGAAAATTTGAAGAAATGTTTAATGGGGAGGATGAGGTATGATGAGAATGGAAGCAGGTCTGGAAGTGATAATTTTGAATTTGGATCTGGTGATTATCAAGATGCTGCGTATAACATCCCACAGAGGAAGAAAAAATATCATAGACACACTCCTCTACAAATTCAGGAGCTTGAATCGTATGGCTTTATGAAATTCTGCAATCTTTTTTTTTTTTTTTTTCCTTCACAAAATGTGATTATATTTATGATTGAGTTATCTCCTAGTGGTGATTCTTATATTGGTTTTTGCTCTCATTTGTGTTACTAGATAAACTTTAAAATGTGGGTTTTAATTCAGGAGTTAAGTGAGTTTTAATTTTCAGTTTTTTTCTATGAAAGTTTTTTCAGTTGCACTTTTTCTTTTTCTCTTAATTTACATTTGATACAAACTATCAAAAGTTATTTATAAGCTATAAAACTGACTAACATAACTCCACACACATAACACCCTCATTATTTTATAACTGTCTGTTACTTTATAAACTTATTAATATTTTAATTGATAAAAAAATGTACATTTAAAATTTATCCCAATAATTTGTTCTAGTTTCTTCGTGGATTGTCCTCATCCTGATGAGAAGCAAAGATCAGATCTTGGTAAGAAGCTTGGTTTGGAGAATGAGCAAATCAAGTTCTGGTTCCAGAATCGGCGAACCCAAATGAAGGTAAATTTGGAACGCGTTAGTATCCGTGGTGCACTTGTATGTATGTATTTTGTTGATGCAATTATGGTACTGTTCTAAATGAATTGTTTTTCTTGAATCAGACTCAAGTGGATCGCCATGAGAACATGATTCTTAAGCTAGAAAATGACAAGCTCCGAGCTGAGAACACCATGATGAAAGAAGCTATTGCAAATCCAATATGTAACAACTGTGGTAGCCCTGCCATTCCTGGCCAAGTTTCAATGGAGGAGCACAAGATAAGACTTCAAAATGCTCGGTTGCAGGAAGAACTTAACAGACTCTCTGCCTTAACAAACAAGTTCTTTCGCCAGCCGGTCTCACAGTTGGCCAGTCCCATTGCTATGCCAACCCCAAACTCTATCGGAAGGAATGCAATTGGTGGTTCAAGCAATTATGCCATGCCCTTGCCAAAGGGAGAAGGAGTTTTGGGCACTCCAGCACCACCTCCTCTTCC
Source organism: Gastrolobium villosum (assembly GCA_032173675.1). Lineage (NCBI taxonomy): Eukaryota > Viridiplantae > Streptophyta > Magnoliopsida > Fabales > Fabaceae > Gastrolobium > Gastrolobium villosum. Next base: position 29,941 of record JAVKPL010011590.1, on the reverse strand, counting down.
AATGTCTGGGATTCAACCACCAATGGGATTGATGATAAACGGAGTCCAGATTGATCAATCTATGCTTTTTAATCTTGCAGTATCTGCTATGGGTGAATTAATTTGGATGGCTCAGATAGAAAACTCTCTTTGGATTAAGAGTTCAGATGGAGGGAAGGAAGTACTGAACCATGAGGAGTATGCAAAGATGTCTTCTTTCTATAATGCTACTAAACCCATTGGTTATGCAACTGAAGCTACAAGAGAAATTGGGGTAGTAGTACTGAACAGTTTGGCCGTTGTGGACTTATTGATGGATGTGGTATGATACCCAACTCATAGATTTATAGAGCAGTCACTTACAAATTAAGAACTGATTAAAAAAAAAATCTTAACTGCATTGTATGTCTTGTTTATCTTCTAGATTTGTTCTCATAAAATTTGCATATAGTTAAAAAATATTTCTTTTCGTTTAGTAAAACAATCTGATGTGCTGATATTGCTTGTGATTGATTGTGATTAACATTTAGTCTTGAATTGGTTAAAGTTTGTCAAACAATTCTTTTAATTTATCATCTATATCAATAGAATCTTTGGTCGGGGATATTTGCATCTATGATTGCCAGAGCTGTTACCGTGGAAGTAATTTCTAGTGTGGATGGAACCAGAAATGGTGCTTTGCAACTGGTATGTTTCTCTGTTGTGTGTTTGTTTGGCTTTGCAATATTTGGCTGTAACTGATTAGGATTAATTATGCTTTTCAGATGAGTGCTGAGATTCAATTGGTTTCTCCACTGGTACCTGTTCGTCAAGTGAATTTCATCAGGTATTGCTGGCAACCTGCAGTGGGTTTATGGGTTGTGGTTGATTTTTCGGTTGACATTGGTCCCAATGCTACCAATTCACACCCAATCATGAGCTGTAGGAAGCTTCCTTCGGGCTGTATTTTGCAGGATATGCCCAATGATTTGACCAAGGTAAGTGCTGTTCTTAAGTTATATTAAACATTTATTTCTTTTGTACTACATTTCCTGCTTGTTCAAAGTTCAGTTTTTTTTTATAAACAATATTTTTGGGGGTCTTTTAGTTATGGCTGGCATTTTAGTTAGGTATTAATTTATGATTATCTTATGGTTTAACATTTCCTTTGTTGTCAATTGTGTATGTACAAGGCTTATTTATGCAATAAGCCTCCCTAATTCCATCTATCTTTAATTCCTGCAATTTTATTTTTCTACAACATTTTTTCAATGAAGTCTTTTTTTTAAGATATCCCCATTTCTTTTCGGTTCCATCTAACTTTGTTTGAGACAACATATCTTAGAATTTGTTATTATTGCAATGAATTTGAGCCAATCATCAGATTTTTGAAGCTAAGTTTCACTGTTGCAGGTTATATGGATTGACCATTCCCAGTATGATGAGAGTGTTATCCCCCAACTCTATCGCCCATTGGTTAGTTCAGGCATTGGATTTGGGGCTCAGAGATGGGTTGCAACTCTCCGAAGGCAGTGTCAATACTTGGCAACCCTCTCTCACTCTTGCATCCCAGCTGAGAACCCTTTAGGTACGCCACATTGTTAAATAAGGTGACACTAAAAAAAACTTGATCACTTTGATATATATGGTGAACTTCTCATTTTGATGGAGGACATAATTCTTTCCAGGCCAACCCATCTTTAGAACCTTACTGAAGCTCGCGCAACGCATGACACAATGCTTTTGTTCTGGGATTTGTTCTTCGTCTACACGCAAGTGGACCATCGTTCCTCTTGCAACACTTGGTGATGACATGAAATTGATGATCCGGAAAAATGTGGATGATCCAGGGGAGGCTCACGGAAATTTGCTGAGTGTTGCAACTTCTGTTGGGATGCCGGTGTCGAGGCAAAGGCTGTTTGACTTCCTGCGTGAGGGACGGATGAGAAGGCATTGGGACGTATGCGCCAGTGACATTACAGTGAAAGAGATTCACAATATTATTAAATGGGAAGTACAAGGAAATTGCATTTCTATACTTCGCATTAATGTAAGTCTTATCCTCTCACGTGTCATTTAACATGAGTCAGTTGATCATAGACAAAGATAAAAGTTATTCTTTCATCACTCTATACTAAGTTACTAACAGTTATTCTCTCCCATATGGTCTAATATGAGATCACATGACGAGAATATATCTATTTGCAAGTGCTCTTTTCCGTTACTTGTTTTGCAAGTTAGCATGTTGATTAATGCAATTGTGTATAAATGATCACTTTGCTTCTAACATTTTCTTGTTTGGGGAACTTTTGTAGCATGCTAATGCTAATGACACCGAGAACAGCGTGCTATATGTGCAAGAATCATGGACTGATGCCACCGGTTCGATGATAGTGTATAGCCCGATAAATGCGCACGAGTTGAACGTGGTGCTTAGTGGTGGAGATTCTGCATATGTTAGTCTCTTGCCTTCAGGCTTTACTATTCTTCCAGATGGTAATTCAAACAGCGGCGGCAGCAACGGTGATGGTAGTGGTGGTGGATGTTTGTTAACATTTGGGACACAAATGACGGTGAATGGTCTCCCACAAGCTAATTTCACAGTGGAGTCAGTTAATACAGTTATTGGCCTCGTCCCGCACACCATACAGAAGATCAAAGCTTCACTTGGAGTTGCATGATATTCATTAAAGTCATAAGCAGTCTCTTTTCAGTTTTTGTTTTAGAATATGAAAAAAACTTGAAAGAGGGTCATATTTTTTTTTTTTTTTCTTTTGGGATGTGTAGGGGTCTATACATAAAGTAGTAGTAGTAGAAGAGGCTGAGACATTAAGGGTCTCTCGCAAGTGAAGGTTTCGAGTCAAGAACGAACCCCGAAAGAGAAATTTTGGGTTTTTTATTGCTTCGTGGTGGTTCGGGTATTTGACTCGTTACATGCGAGTTTAATTGTTGGTCTCTGCACTCTTTTTTCCGTTTTAATTTTGGTGCATCCTTTAGGTACACAGTGAAAGGGAGATACCATAACTCTTTCTTTTGGTCGTTGAAATTACATGACTTTGTTGTTACTTGTCTTCTTGAATGCATTTTCAGATTTCAGCTCTTATTTTTGTCTTTCTCTGTACCCTTTGATTGCTTTGTTCTCTTTATGCGAGTTTTTTTTGAATCAAATATTCTTTTTCTTCTAGTATCTAATCTTGTTTTTCAAATAAAATATTGTTAAAATAGAGTTGTAATTATTTTTTTCTTAGTTGGTTTGGTTTATTGAGATTATAGGGTAAGTTGTTAAAATCAAGTTATGTAATTTGATTGTATTCTGGTTTTTATTAAGAAATTTGTTAAGGATGGATAACCTTCACCTTTTCTCCTCTCTGGTTAAGTTAATGGTTTTGTCATATTAATTGAACCCAAAATTTAATTGAGTCTTAACAGTTCAAAATTATTTAAATTTTTTTCACCAAATTTATTTTTTAATTTTTTTACTTCTTCTAAAATAAACAAACAACTGTTAAAAATGTAATGTAATTATTATAAATTATATTTATTTCTAGACAAAATTATAAATATATAATACGAATTATACAAATGTGAAGAAGTACTTGATCTTAGCATGCTCTCTAGAACATAATAAAAAATAGAGGAAATAATGCAGTCGTTGGAAATAACCTTACTGTGTTGTGGATAAATATATTCCTTGGTAAAAGGACCAACAGTGAGAGATATTGCTACAATGCTCAAGGGGATAAATTACGAAAGGGAAACATGCAAAAACTGATGTGCTTGTACAGGGGTCTTCTGCCATAATATCTTAAATATAATTAAATAAATCATAAAATCAATTTAATAAAAAAATTATTAATTAAATGAATTTTCTATTTTTACTTTAAAAACATGTTTTCAGAAGAAAGAAAAATTACAAGCAAATTTTATTATTTTTTAACTTAGTATCAAAAACAGATTTTTTTTTCATCTTTTACTTTGTAAAACGGTTCTTATAAATTATTCAGTAATATAGTTTTAAGAAAAAACATAAAAAAATCAAACATGTCTTAAATTTTTATTACTTTTTTAATAAATATTTCCTCATTAAAATTAAGAGAAAAATTCATTTTTTTTTTTGATAAAAAAGAAAAAATTCATTTTTACTCATTGTGATTTTGTGTTTTATCATTTATTTCCTTGAGATTTTAAACATATCACTTAGACCTATTGTACTTAAATAATATATCATTTAATCCCCCGTGATTTTAAATTTTCACTAGATATCTTGTGATTGAAATTTTTTTCACTAAGACCCTTTGTGGTTACAAAAATAAAAATTTTAAAAAATAAGTATTTAAAATAAAATTTCCCCCTTTTTATTTTATATCCTCACATAATGCATTTAGGGTTTAAAAAATAAAATTGAAAATGAAAAAGATTCACTTGTTTTTATCAAGAAAATAAATTCAAATCAAATATTATTATTTTATATATTTTTATCCGATATTGTATAAAATTATCTAAAGAAAGTAAATATCTTATTTTGGTAATACATATGTAATTTATCTTAAATAATATTTTTTTTAATTTCAAATATATTTTTAAAAAAAATAAAAATTAAGATAATTTATAAATTAATTTTAGAATAAATAACTTGAAATGTTTTTTAAACCCTAAATGCATTACATGAGGATATAAAATAAAAAAGAGAGAAAATTTATTTTAAAAGATAAATTATTTCAATACAGTGGATCTAAGTGATAAGTTTTAAATCACCGGGTGTCAAATAATAAATCACAAAATCACAGTGGGTGAAAATGAAATTTCCCTAAAATCCAAAAAAAAAAATAGTGTCATATGAAAAAGGGGATGAAATGAATTATGTTTTTATAAATTTAAAGGATGTAATCAACAACCCCGTGATTTTGAAATAAATCAATAAAATTTATGATATGGGGGTAGCCACTTGCGAGGATAGGGAGATATCGTCGAAGGAGGTTGGCCCCATGGGACGGTATCAGTGAGGCTAAAGAACCTAGGGGATAGAAGGTTGAAGATGCTAAGAATGGGGGCAACTAGCCCAAACGAAGGGGTAGACACCTGTGAAAATTGGTGCATGGACATCAATATCATACAAAGATTTCCTTCTGCAATTAAATGGACCAGGAAGGACGGACGATGATGTGGAGGAAGATTGGATCTGTACTGTGGAGAGCTGCAAGCCCCATATGTTCCCTTAGGAGGGATATATATCATTGTACGGGTATCATCGCTAACAGAGGTAGAGACCAAGCTATACAACGATGTCCCAAGTATAAAGTCCAAGTTTGTAAGGATAAAAGGGGTGTGTGCGTAGAGGCAAGGGCTTGAGAAACTGACACGGTAACTATACATAAGATGGATCTCTTTTGCCTAGTGATGGAGGGGTATTTATAAGAAGAGAGGATGCCCTGCTCACGCTTGACATTGTTGCAGCAACAACAATGTAGTTCTTGCTATGTTGGTGGCAATCACTACTGTTGTAGCTCTGGAGAGGAAGCTTCTATTTAAAGGGCCTGGGAAGGCTACCCGAGGGAGGTAGTGTTTAACGTTAGACATTTTGGTGTCTTACCTTGGGAACACTGTCCTGTGGGGACAAAAAGAAGGGAGGGTTGGTAACCCCAGGCCAATAAGGCTGACGTGGATGAAGGACGGGATTTGAGCCTGCCTTAATGGACCAACTGGTTGGGGGCCATCCAAAACAACGTCGATAGAAAATGGGGCATCTACAAAACTTATATATCTTTTATGCCCAACATACCGCTTCATAAAAGGAGTTCCATAAGGAGAGCTACAGGGCTTGGAGACATGCTATAATAATCAAACTCTTTGAAAAAATGTTAAGGGTGAAGTTGCTTTTTAATATGCTCCTAAAATTGCGAAACTTATTAGGGTCGTATGATTTAATTGACATGGAGAATAATTACTTTATGTTCCATTTAACAAGAGGGTCCATGGATTGTAGTTGACCACTATGTCGTGGTGCACTGCTGGAGACCTCAATTTGATCATCATGATCACAACTTTAGGAAGCTGAAGGCTAGGTGTGGATTTGTATACCGAGGTTGCCAATCGAGTTCTGCACTACTCACGTAACACCGACATGGGATACGATACGACATTCCGACACGTTAATTCTAAAAAATGGTAAATTTCGACACGTTAGGACACGTTTTAATATTATATAATATTTTTAATTTATGTAGTGTATATTACATTTAGTATTCAATAATTTAACAAAAAAGTAAAGCTAAACTTATAATACTCATCAATTTTGCAAAGAAACATAATATATCCCAAAATTTTATATTAAACTCAATAAAATCGTAATCGTAATCTAACGAATCTAATAGTTGGAACTCAAAATGCAAGGTAACGTAACCTTTTTCGAGTCTTTGCAACGAGTATTAGAGTATCGGGAAGTGTCAGAGTGTCAGTGAGTGTCGGACACGACACGTCAGGATTTTTGAAGTGTCGATGCTTGAGAGCTACTCACTACATAAGAAAAGCGATGGTTGTGCATAAGAAAAAAAATTGTGCCAGAAGAGAGTAATTTCCTTTATTTATTCCCTTCTCTATTACTTTGTGACGTCGTCTTACCTCAAACTCGGGGGTTATTTTTAACCCACTCCCTTAGCATTTAGCACAAGCCTAAATTGATTAAGAACATCTTATTATTATTAGTATTTTGGAAGTGGTGTTTTTAATTTTCTTTTTCTTCCAAGTATTATTGTAGTGATTCTTTTCAAAAAGTGTAAGACCCGTATTATAGAAAGTGTATCAAATAGAGACCAACTCAATTTATTCCAAAATCATTTTCCTTTGTTAGTTTTTCAATGTTTATCAAATACAATCTAAATGTAAAAAAGGAAATCATACTATTATGTTGTTGGAAAAAAAGTTATCTTATGTCACCCATTATAACTATTTACTTCGGGGAATATATAGTTATAGGGTAGAGTGTGTGTCATTTTAAAGGATGTAAAGTTGTGTCATTTTAAGAGAGAGAAAGAGATAGATAAAGGAGGAGAGAGTTGACAAAATAAATAAAGGTGTTGGTCTCACTTCTTTGTGAGAGTGAAAGGATATAAGTTGTATCATTTAGAATGATAAACATTTTTCCCATAGTTATAATATTAAAGCTATTTTTTTTCTCTCTTCAGAAGTTATCGGCAGACGTGTAGAGAGAAAAAAACAATTTTAATATTATAACCAGGCTTTAATATTTCTATAGTGAATACAAATAAGTTATCTACATTTACTCCTAAAATGACGTCGTTTGGTTTGAATGATTAAAAAATTATAATGATGAAGACTATATAACCTTGGAATAAATTATAATTACAAAAATACCTTAATGTTAACGTTATCTTGGACTCAATGCAGCTAACTTATTTGCATTCACTGCAAAAAAAAATGAACACTTATACCTTTGTACTCCTCGAAATACATAGTTATAATTAGTGACATAAGATAACTTTTTTTTCAGCAACATGAGAAAAAATGGACCTATGTGAAAATTACTGATATTATATAAATGGGGAAGGTTATACTTACAACCTATTTTCGTTCACAACTTCTTACAACCATATCTTAACCGTTGATTTTCGTCAATCAACGGTTAAGATTTTTACAAATCAAATTTATTAATTAATTATTAATTCACAATAAATGACAACCGTTGATTGACGGAAATCAATAGTTAAGATATGGTTGTAAAATATTGTAAACGAAAATAGGTTGTAAGTATAACCTTCCCCTATATAAATATATAAAATTGTTTAAAGATTTTTTTTTATTTTGTAGGATATACGATTATTTCCTACACACATATAAAAGTGGGTGGAGTCCATGTTTTCCTTTTTTTTCTTCTTCTTCTTATATGGCCCCAAATGGGCCTTATACTTTTATCTGTATAGGAGATAATTTTATTTTCTATAACATGAAAAATATTAAACTTTTATATAAATTATGTGGTGTTTGATACATGGTTTTTTTTGGGTTCTTGGGAAAGTCGGGTGGGAAAATTTATTTTTCCACGTTCGGTAGGAGGAAGAGTAAAAATAATCCTGGGTAAATTTTTTCCTCAAGATTTTGTTTTACACCATGAATTCCCATAAGAGAATACCATGGATGAGATGGAATTTTTCTTTTACCATGGGAAGGGAAATTGGTCTCTCATTTTTCAAAAGAAAATATCCCCATCCACCAACCACCATCTAGACCACCATGCTTCACCATAGACACTACTAAACCACCATCTCCACAAAAAATCACCAGCCATAAACCCCAGCATCTCCTCTCACCCAGACCGTCAACCAGGGCAACCATATCTGTAAGAACCCGCACTGCTAAATAAGAACTTAACTGAGATTAATATTGATTAAGTATATGTTTAGGAAATAATTCCATAATTTACATACGATAATTATAGAGGAATTATAATAACTAATATCAAGTCTCTTTTTGGAAACGTTGTGTATTTCGCGGTATAAATGGGTATCAGCGAAGTAACTCTAAAAATAAAAATAAAAATATGAATAGTCCTAGAAAAATGACTAAGTTAAGAATATAAAGTTTGGAGGAAAAATATTTAATGGAGACCTTAGAACTAATATCGGGTGTTTAGTGAGCAGTACCTTAAGTTTCTAAGATCCATTTAATATTCTCATTTCTTCATGAAGACTACATAGATCATTTCCCTAAAACACTAAGAGTTATCTTCTTCCTCTCCAAGTTACCACAGCTATCTTCCATGGAAAACTACTAAAGATCTTACATTTCCTCGCTTTTCTCCTATTGAATCACCTTAAACTCTTCAGAGTAAGCTTGTGAGTGAGAAAGACCTCTTCTTTGAGGGTTTTAGCCACTGTTTTGTGAGGTTTGTGAGCTGCCTTCCTTGGTAGGCGTAGTTAAAGCCATTTCCCAATTTTGGAGCACCAAGGAACCATCTTTGAAGAGAAAGAACAAAACTTGGAAGCCTAAATTCGTGTACCTTCTTGGACAAAAGCTTGGGACTATAGCAAGACCTTCAAAACTCTTTCTTTTTGCTATTTGGAAGCTTGGGTATATGTTCCTACTTTTTCTTCTTGAGTTTTAATGAAAAAGATTGAGTCTTGAACATGTTTATTGAGTAAAAGTGATAACTCAGTGGTGTACTAGCATGAACACACAAAAACGCGTACTTGGATCTCTATGTTTGATAAAAATGGACCCTTATTGAGTATCTTTGTGAAGAATGCATTTCTATCGCGAAATATCTGGATATGGATATCTAGGTATACGTTTAGGAATATCCGCATATTGATATCCAGATATGTCCCCGACAAATTTGAATATTTTGCAGTTTTCGAGTTTTATGCTTTTTGTCCAAAAAAAAAAACCTATAATGATGACCTAGGACCTTCAAATGAACAATGTAAACCTCTGTAAAATGGATTTAAGTCAGAACCTTCTTGTTTAAGTGCTTAAAGCTTTCGAAGAAGCCTTCAGCATGCGAAACGAAAAAAACAAATAGAGCCTTGTTAAGCTTGTAAAGCTACATTACATCTATTGATTGGTTTTGCATGTAAAATCTAGGTCGTAACACTGTGTGGACTGTTGTCTTGTGATCGGTTGGACTTGGAGGTTATTTTGGTGTATTCTTCTTAATAGGTAAGCTTCGTGTTCTCAGGGTTAGTCCCTTGTTGTTCCCCCAAACTCCATGGGGATGGTTTATGTACACGGTATGCTTTTCTGAAAATTATTTATGAACTGATATTGACCTGAAATATTTGAAAAAGATTTTTGGCATAATGTGTTGATATATATATATATATACATATATATATATATATATATATATATACATATATACATATATATATATATATACATATATATATATATGTATATGTATATATATATATATATATATATGTATATATGTATATATATATATATATATATGCGGATGTAGTAGTGTGTCCTACATGCACGCATCATCCTTGGGTGTAGGGTATGGGGGAATCCTCATATATTTCTGGTATGTTACAAACGTGCGTAATGCATACTTGTCTCTGGCCAATAAATAGCGATATCCATATCCGGATATCAAGACCCCATATCCGGATATCATATCCGGATATTTCGTAACAGAATGCAGTTTCTGCATTTCGCGAAGATATCCTTCCAATGTTGGGTTTTTAACCCATTTTAACGTCCAAGCATGCATTTTTAACCTATTTTAAGTTCATATACATATTACATACTTGTTTAACTCATTAAACATGGCAAGACTTCACTTTTACCCATTAAAATTCATGATCAAAGGTTCAACACTACCCCAAGCTCCAAAACAGAATGGATGGTGCTCTTGAGCTCACCAATGGCTCCTCACAGTTCTCACTTGTAAGGAAAACGAAAATGCTACACAAGGTGGGTCCTTTCTTCACAAAGAGAGTTTCTTGGATCACCAAGCACCAAGACTAAGACACCACAACCCCAAAACCAGAAGCTCAGCCCCTCACACCTCACAAGGCAGCACCCTCAACGCAGAAGAAGGCCAACAACACAGCCCCAAAGCTATCTCTCACCCACACCAAGTGTTTAGGAGAAGAATTTATGAATAAAATGGTCTCAAAGCTCAAGAAATGGGGGAGAAGGCCAATGGAACAGTATGAGAGTTTTGGTCAGCCACCAAGGTCACGTAGGAGCTGATACATACCTAGGGTTTTGTGCTAAAATGCATATATATATATAACCGGTTAACACTTAATCGCACCGTATTAGCGCTAATTGCTACGCTTAGCATTTTAATCTCAAACTTTGGAATCTTAACATATTCATTTTTCTAAGATTTATCATACTTTTATTTTATTTTTCGGAGCACCTTTCCGATACGCGCTTTTCCATAGCCAATATCAGTTCTGGCACCCGTTCTCATCATTTTGACTTGAAACTGGTTTTACATGTCCTACATATTATTCTAGGAATATTCATATACTTATTATAATTTTTCGGGATACTTCACTGGTACGCATTTATACTGGATAGCAGGACCGGTATCTGCACTTTTCGTCCGAAAAGCGACTTTCAGCATTATTACTCACTTAGTATAATTACTAAAGCCTCATAATAATTATTAATGTCAATTATGGAATTATTTCCTAATTCTCATATTTATTTAATTAATTACATTAATTAGCCGTGTGATTTCTTAGGTCGTGGAACAAAGAAATAATCACTGAAATTACAAAAAAAAAAAAAAGAATAGCGGGGGATGAAGAAGCAAGTAGACGTAGTGTCGTCCACAACACCCGCGTCACTCACTCGAATTTTGTATCTCTTGTAATCGATTTCGTTTACATAGTATTTCCTTGAAAACAGAGTTCAAATTGTTGCATTGTTCTCGCAATATAATTCATACCTCTTATTCCTACAATTGGGTAGGTCACTTAAGAGTCGAAATGGGTAACTTATATTGGGAATATTGCCACAGGAGGAAGTAGGACAATCGTGAATGGATAAGGCAGTGCAAAAAGTTTGTAAGAATAGGAAAAGAATGGTAGCAATAGAGGACATTGCTCTACTTTCCATCGTTGTTTGGATCAAGTTTTTTATTTTATTTCTAATGGTGTTTCAAAAGTGAGACATCACAAGGGTAGTTTCATAAATTCTTCCCATGATCCCATCAATATTTTATCATTAATCAGATATATGTTCAGAAAAATTAACCTATATTTTTGATAATATTTTAACCTATCAAATAATTTTTTAGTAACATTTTTGAAAAACTTTTTTTGTACCATATTTTTTGTAATTATGATTTTTGAGTAAAAAAGTATTTCTTCTATAGCAAACGCCTCTTATAGAAAAGTTAAAATTTCAAATGCAAGTATTATATAGAGACGAATTTCAACCTTCACAATAATTCTCACAACATTCCGTAAACAACAATAGATAAACAAATTTTCACAATTTTTTCGTCATAAATAATTTTTCATATTTCAAAAATATATCAAGCATGTGCTCATAGAGTCGTATAATTTGGGATTCCATTGTAAGACAAAGCCATGATATATAAATACAAAAATTAACAAAATCAATATTTAGATTATTTACAAAACACCCCGAAAACTTATCATAATTCCAATATCTCCCTTTACTCTATTGTTATTCTCCCAAACCACCCTTTCCCACTCTCGCCAGTCGTTAACCTCACTCCACTGAACCTCAAAACACAAAAAACCCTAAATTCCCAAAATGCGAATCTTCACTTCTCGCAGCTCCAATTTCTTCAAATGCAAACTCGAAAATTTCCCACTGATTCATGATCACTACAACTTCAATTTCAATTCCATCAGAGAAATGTCGCAATCCACCTCAATCCCCAAAAAACAACTAAGGGTTCGCGACCACGGCTACGACGACTACATGGAGATTGAGAAGAAAACCCGCAAGGTCCTCAAATTCCAGAACCTCATTCTCTCCGAGCCAAATCAATCGGTCCCAATCTCGCGCCTCGAAACCCTAGCGCGCCGTGTCGGGTTCACGCGCCACGAATCCGGCGCGTTCGTCCTAAAGTTCCCGCACGTCTTCGAAATCTTCGAGCACCCGGTCCAACGCATCCTTTTCTGCAGGTTGACCCGCAAGGCCATCCTCCAGATCGAGGAGGAGCGCCACGCGCTAAAGGCGCAGATTCCACGCGCCGTCGCGCGCCTCCGTAAGCTCATCATGATGTCAAACACGCAACGCCTCCGCCTTGAGCATGTGCGGATCGCACGCGCCGCGTTTGGGTTACCTGACGATTTTGAATTCTCGGTGGTTTTGAGGCACCCTCAATATTTTCGTTTGATTGATGCAGAAGAAACTAGGATGAAGTACATTGAGCTTGTAGAGAGAGACCCTAGTTTAGCAATTTGTGCAATAGAAAAGGTTAGGGAGAAAGTGTATAGAGAGAGAGGTGGTGATGCTGAAGATGTTAGGTTCTCTTTTGTGATTGATTTTCCTCCTGGTTTTAAGATTAGCAAGTATTTTAGGATTGCAATGTGGAAGTGGCAGAGGCTTCCTTATTGGTCCCCTTATGAGGATGTTACTGGGTATGATTTGAGGTCCATTGAGGCCAAGAAGAGGATGGAGAAGAGGGCTGTTGCTACAATTCATGAACTGTTGTCCTTGACTGTGGAGAAGAAGATTACTTTGGAGAGGATTGCGCATTTCCGGATGGCGATGAACTTGCCGGGGAAGTTGAAGGATTTCCTGCTCCAGCATCAGGGGATTTTTTATATCTCCACCAGAGGGAATCATGGGAAACTTCATACTGTTTTCCTCAGGGAGGGGTATAGGAAGGGCAAGCTGGTCGAGCCGAATGACTTGTACTGGGCGCGGAGGAAGCTGGATGAGTTGGTCTTGTTGAGCCCCCGGAAAGCTAAGGTTGATAGGGAATTGGTTGGGTACAGGAGAAGCAGGTTAGAGGATGAAATGGGACAAGTAACTAGAGCATATGTTGAGGATGCTGGTGAAGACTTTAAGGGTGGAGATGGTGTGGGGCATGATAAGGATGCAGAGGATGATTTGTCATCAGATATAGGTTCTGATGTTGATTCTGTTGATGAGGATGATGATTTTGACGATAGTGTATCAATGAAAAGGACATCTTAAAAAGAACATATGTGGAGAGCCTGGGAATGATTTGTTGTCAGATATAGGTCCTTCTGATGTTGATTCTGGAGTTGAGGATGATGATTTTGAGGATAGTGTATAATGCAAAGGACATCTTAACTGAGTATGAGGGGGGATCTTTTTTTATCTTAAGTTATTCCAATTTTGCTATTGAGAAGTCTCGATATAGTTTTGAAAATTTGAAAGCAGGGAGTTAAGGTTCCTGCTTTTACCGTATCTTAACTGAAGTGATAATCTTCATTTGTGATTGATTTGGCCACTGTAGTAAGTGACTTGTTGAGACACGGTTTATTATGAAAAATGTATTGGGAGTTGGGAGTCTCCTTTCGTGGAGGAGAAGCACTACCTACTACTATGATTGATTAGGCTCATCTGGAAGATTATATTGAGGATGATATCTGATGCGAACTTAGATCTTCAGCCTACAATAGATCGGTTGTGTTGTTTCACTTACAGAGTGAAAGTAGTGCATTTGAGTGGAGGAAGGTATCTACCTAGTCATGGACTCATTTTACCTGTACATACAGTCACAGACACCATTTTTATAGAAGAAAACACTGGGCAAACAAAGAAACAAGCTTAAACCTTGAAGGATCGTGTTGGAAAATCAAGTGCCTCTCTTCCAGTCATGTAAAATAACTCATCTGCATTTTCCTGTATACCACCAGTCACTTGAATTAAATCACTGTACTTCTGAATTTTGACCCTAATTTACTACTTTGCCTTTAGGCTGTCTTTGGATAACCACAATGTACTTAATGAATGGACTGTACTATATATTTTTTGCAGGATTCTCATTGTCAATTTAGCCTCCAAAACAAAACCCTCTAGTTTAAGTGTTCTTCTCAGTACTTGCACTACAGCACAGTGGCGTAGCCACGTGGTCTCTAGATGGGGCCTTGGCCCCTGCTAACTTTTTTTAAAAAATATTATTATATACATTTATATAATTAATTATTATTTGGACCCTTCTAAAATTAAAATTTAGTCTCACCTATGCTCTTTGTTTCTCAATTAATAGCCTAATCCATAGCCTAATCCATTCTCAGTAGAATTAGAAACCCCAACGGTGTCTTCGTGTCTGTTCGCGTTTCTCTCAAAGTTAGAAACCCCAATGATATTTGCTCTTAAATTGGTGTTTTTTTATTCTGAAATTTTTCTAGTTTTCTTGTAATTGATTTTATTTTGTGAAGACATGCTTATTAGAGTGGAGTGCCTTTAAGTGTTTTGTTCTTTAGTGTTTCCTTAAATATTTGAATATCAATCGTCTTTATATACTCTCTCTTGACAAATTATGAAGTTATGCAGCATCTCCATGGCTTTTTTTCATAGCGACAAAGCCTATTGCATTTCACGTCGTTGCTCTTTTAAAAAAAAATGTTTTTTTTTCACAATAACTATTTTATAAATAATTAAGAAATTGCAAACAATTACTTAATACTTATATGATACATCCTGCAGTTGATAAATTAATTCATGATAATTTAGTGACTTACAACACCTTTATTTTAATATCAAGCAAAAGTAAAAAATATAAATTGTAAAGATATATGCAACTTAGTGTAATGGTGTTGGTTTATGATTCTCAAAGACCAATGTAGAGGTTCCTCATATATGAAATAAATAAATAATAACTTTCATTTCAAACATACCCAAATGAATCCCACCCAAAAAACCATGCCAAACACTCTTAATTGTGTTTGGTAACTTTTTGTATAGATTAATGTAAAGCTGCTAAATTCTTTATTTTAGAATCTTCCTTTCATGCTAATTTGTATATAACACTAGCATGAAACATTGAAACTTTTTTTTTAAAGTACAGCTGCAATTGATTTTTTTAAAGATACCTCGATCTACATACATTATTTAGATTGTGTTTCTTTTGATAAATCTTAAGCTATTTTTTTCTTGGGCTTTAATTGTTCTACACCTTCTCCTCTGCAAATAGTAATTCAAATTCAAAGAGTAGGTTTGGTTCAACTAAAATTGCTTCGGTTAATTCTAGTGCAGTGTTGACATTATTTAGTAAATAATTTAGATAAGTATGCTAGAATTCATGATAAATTTTTTTCCTAATAAATTTGTGTAATTACGATAAATTTTGATAATTTAATGTGTTAAATTTTTTGGCCCCAGCTAAAACAAAACCTTGCCTCCGCCACCGCTACAACATGCTTAACTAGACGTGCTTGCCTTTGAATCGCCTAGTAGAAGTTCAAAAGATATAATAACCTATGTAGCACCGATACTGACATGGAACACGTGACACGATACGACATGATATTTCGACACGTTAATTCTAAAAAATGTTAGATTTCGACATGTTACGACACGTTTTGATATTAAATAATATTTTTAATTTATGTAGTGTATATTATATTTAATATTCAATAATTTAACAAAAAATAAAATTAAACTTATAATATTCATTAATTTTGCAAAGAAACATAAGATATCCCATATATTTATATTAAACTCAATAAAATGGTAATCGTAATCTAACAAATCTAATAGTTGGAACTAAAAACTCAACGTAACGTAACCTTTGAACCTTTTTTTGAATTTCTATACGCGTGTTGAAGTATCGGGGAGTGTCAGAGAGTATCGGGAAGTGTCGGACACGACACGTCATATATAATAACAATAGAAAACATTGAGTTTACTGGCAGTGAATCTGGTTCAATTTCTTTTCTTTTTTCTTTTAAATGTTTGCAATGATAACGAAAATGATGGGGACGAAGATTGAGTTGCTGATAGTTGCAAGTTATTTCACTGCTGTTTGATTTTTATGTACTTACGATTCTCGCAATCACTAAAAATGTATGAAAAAGAAAAAAGTTTTTTTAATCTGAGCTTGCTCCTAAACATCAAAATCTTCCTTTGTTTACTTTAGAAACAAATTTATTTTAGAAGTGTCCTACTTTAAAAAAAAAAAAACATATACGCTACTTGACTTGACTTGGATTAATAAGTACATGTCTGAATAATAGAGAATTTTATCCCAAAATTAATTATATAGATATTAATAGTGAGGATGCCAGTGAAAAATCATGCTGAACCATCCAACGATTTTTCAATTTCAAGGTAACATGCGGGCCAGAGGCCGCACAAAGAAAGAAAAAGAAATATAAACACACAAATCTTGGAGTAGAATTTCGTAACGGATCAACAGCCCATGCTTATAATCTGGGCTATCCTTTCAAACAGTCAAACCAGCAAAATGGTTAGCTTCTTTGTTATACATACATGTGTATAATTATATAGTTAAATATATTTGTTAGAATATTCAAATGTGATGAGTCCTATATTGATTAGTAATTGGTTAAGTGAAGTCCATATATGTGGGAGAATCCTTGAACCCAATGCTTTAAGATTTTAGATTGTGATATAGTGTCGAACTCACTTAGTGTGATTAGCCTAACTTATGAGTTGTGATATGGTGTCGAACCCACTTAGTGTGAGTAACCTAACTTAGCCCATTGCTGGTGTTCCCCACCTCAGACTCCTCCCTAGACTCGCTTTACACTTGAGAGTCCCACATTAGTTGGTAATGGGCCAAGAGTCCCACATTAGTTGGTAATGGGGCAAGTGAAGTCCATATAAGTAGGAGAATCCATGAACCCAATTGCTTTAAGGTTTTGGGTTATGACATGGTGACGGACCCGTTTAGTGTGATTGGATTAGCTTAACACATTACGGAGATGTTTGGCTAGAAGGCGGGTCTAGGGGGAGCCCATGGCGGGGGATTACTACCCATGGGCTAAGTTAGACCAACAACATCAAGTGGATCCGATACCATATACCAAAAGCCTTAAGGCATTGAGTTTATTATATTGACTGCACTTAACTTGTTACCAGCCAATGTGGGACTCGTAACACTTGCAACCATTGATGTAGGCTAGCCTTAGTCTATTGGTGGTGGTCCCCCATCACAGGCTCCTCCCGGATCGCTTGACAATGTTTAATAAGTAGTTAATCAATTACTTCCACAAAACAATGGGGTGGTGATACTTACCACCATTTTAAGCTTATTACTCTTATTATTTATTTGTTATAATTAGATTAATTTGAAATCAAATGCAACTATTTCTTTTTTCTTTTTTTCAATTGTTAATTTTAAATGGATCCAATGATAATCAAACAAGTAGTAAGAATGGTAAAATAAATATACGGTTCCCTCAAACAATTCAAGAATTTGTTAATTTTATTTACGTGAGTTGTAAGGATTTTCAGTGGAGCTAGAGAAAGCAAGGAAAAACAAAATTAATGCTTTTCTTACACACTGACATGTTGATAGTTCCACGCAGATGTAAATCCTCTGCAGCGGCATCATGTCTCCATCTGCATCAAATCACTTGGCAAGTCATTGCTCTTCTGTCAAATTCTTCGTCTCATGCGGGCCATAATATCATCAAGTTGCATGATTTGTATCATGACAGAACCATTGCTTTTTTTGTTGGGTGCTGATATATTTAGTGTGAACTGTGTCCTACTTAAATACACAATTCAGCTGACATCTACAAACCCAGCTACCTTATGTGGCTTCTTTTGTGAATTGGTTTAGTTTTTGCTTTATCTTTCATTTGAGAGATGGGTTCTACGTATTTGTTCTATAATTATATATTAAATTCCATACCCAAAAGATTCAATAGACTTTTATATTCTTTACATCAATAAAGCATTTTCAAGAAGGTTTATCGGTTAACAAAAGTTGTCATATTTTGTCATACTACTTATGCAACTCTTCTAAAAAAGATATTTAGGGGCATTTGGTAGAAGAGAAAAAAAATTTGTCTGAGAATTTCAATTTTCAAAAATATGTTAAAAATATTCAATTTGCAATAATATCCGAAAATTTAAAATTTAGAAATATTCAGTTTACTGGAAATCCGGCATTTTGCCGGCTACCAAACACCCCCTTAAACCCACCTCTATCATTATCCCGTCTCATCCACTTGTTGAAAATATTCTCATGAACCTCAAAGCATTATCATATAGCACACACTATAATTAAGTGGATTCAAGCTCCAAGGTAACATCTTCTCCAATTTATTTAAGCTTATTTATTCAAATGCTAATTTAAGTGTTAGATTGCGTTGTAGGTACTCCATCTATCCCAAACTGATCATCCCATGTTGCAACCCAATAAATCCCATGTTGGCATCATTTGGATCAAATTCAACTGTGTTATAAGACTCAATTACTCTTGAAGTAATCACCATTTATTTGACTTCACTTAATAATTTAAACTTTAATTTGAGAAAGCTAATTAATAAAATGGTATCAGATCACCATATAATTTAGACTTCAATTATTGTCGGCCCAATTCCTCTAATAAAAAAAAAAGTGAAATTTCATTCTGTATTTACCCACGCTTTTATCCCAGATACTTTTGCATTAAGGATAGGGTTTTATAATTCTCATGTTGAAGGAGAATTGAAATCTCATGTTGTAGAGATAAAAAGCATGTGGGACCCATGTGTTAGAAAGAATTATATGTAACACCCATATCAACACGGAAATCGAACGATGTGTAGGAAAATTGCAATTCTCATATTGAATGGGAATTATAAAACCCTCAGGATAACGGTAAAAATATAATACATTTTATTAGTGCGTTACGCAAGCCATGAAAAGCACCATTATCATTTGATAAGTTGAATAATCAGTGCATAGCGAAAAGTGGGACTTATTTGTTTCTTCATTATGTATGAATTAAGCTGAAACAAAATTGGCTTGCTAAAGGATAATCTTGTTGAAATTTTGGGAACTAGTGAATGAGGCCATCAAATCTAACGAGAAGACCATAATCTGCAAAATGGTAGTATGCCTTATTTCCCTTAGGGGGCGTTTGGTAGAGGAGAAATTTTTTTTTATCCGGGAATCAAGATTTCCTGAAATATGATGGGAGAGTGAGTTTTCCGGGAATATTAACTAAAATTTGTTTGGTAGGTTAAAATATTACCAGGAATGTTAACTTAATTTTCTTGAGTATGTTTGGTTGACGTTAAAATATTGTTGGGAATATGTGATGAATTGACTAAACTAACTCTTATAATTCATTTTGTTTATTCATTAAAATATTAAAGAGTTATTTTTTTTATTTGAATACAACCATTTTAGTTTTTTCACCATTGTACCTATTATCAACACCATAGTTCATTCCCCCCTCCCCTTTCTCTATTTGTCACCGATCGAAGTCTAACAAGAAATATTTGTTCAGAAACTATACTCACAAGTTGAACAATTTGATTTAATTAACATATACCCCTCACAAAAAAAAATCATTTCCACAGGCTGTTTGGACATGCAAAAGGAACAGCTGTGACCATTTTTCGTAAACTGATGGAGCAGCTGTCCACCATTTTTCGCAGAGGGATGAAGCTATTTTTTCAGATCCTAGAGCGTTGTTTTTTCTCAAATCCAATTTGTTCAGATCGTCTCTCTCAGAAGGCAAGTACACGAAAAGCAGAATCAGGGTTATTTTTGTCATAATTTTTGTGATTAATTTTCCATCTCCCAGGAAAGGTGAGAATACCACTATCTGAGTGGCATTTCTCAGTGGTATTCTAATCACAATTTACACACAAAAAGGAATCCAAGGCATCCTCACTTCTCCGGGATTATTTTCTCAAATCTTGTACCAAACAAGGACTTCTTAAAAACCCATTCCAACTTTCCTGGATTTTCAAAATTATTCCCCCTACCAAACACCCCCTTAGTAAAAAATATATATATTTGAATTTGTTGACTTAAGTGAACTAAGCCACTATTGGAAGTCAATGCTTGGCTCAACGTCATAACAAAGATATTAGGTCATGATGTTGTAATTAATTATTTCAGCATGAGTCATTACTGAAACTTGTCCACCCTGTAATCATCATCACTAAACAATGCATTTTAAAAGTTGTTACTTTGAAGGAGAAAAGGATTATAAAAAGGATGATAAACTGTAATAGTCATATCAAAAGGGTTTGTGATAAGAAAGAATACCATATGACAGGATGCTTATCTTCATAGACTAGCTATATATAATTATTTTTTCCTTTGCCTTCATCAGGAGCCTGTTATGACTTAGCATTCAAATAATTTTGTATTTCCTTTTTTCTTTCATTAAATTAAAAAAGAATATAATAATCATGATGATATATATCCGACCTTGATTTTAATGATTACATGAGTATATTATTCATTTTACATTAATTCCCCCAAGCTAAAAATCCTTGATAGGTTTCAGTAAATCTCAGTGTAAAGATAGTACCAATTCGATTTGCTTGTAGTGGTAGATTTCTCCTTTTTAATTTCTCTGGTTAAAAACAAAGAGGGGAATTTTCTGTTTGTTTGTTCTATCCTTTTCGTTTGTCTAAAACACAATTTGCGCACTTGTTGTATGAATAATGTTTTGGAACTCGCAGTTGTCCTTAACTTCTGTGATTAGGTCAAACAAACATTGATGTTTGTTAAAATTAATTAGTATGTGATATTGTTCTTTCAAAAAAAAAAAAAAAAAAAAAAGTATGTGATATTGAAATCACTAAAAAGAAACATGTTGCAAAGCATGCATGCCATATTCGCATGAGTCAAGATTCCACATTATTAGTTTTTAATGCCGCTCTCTCTAATTCAAAAGTTTTAACAAATGTCTTTGAATGACTTGATTATTAGTTTTGAGAATTTGAAAAATTTCTTAGCCTTTAATTTTTGGACTTATGATTTTCTCACACACCACTAGGTTACCGTCTCTTACTCTCTTCGGAGAATATATATATATATATATATATATATATATATATATATATATATGACATGTTATATTTACAAACTTTTTTATTTACAAACTCTTACAAACTACACTACCGGGAGAATATAAACTTTTGCAAACTATACTATATTCTCTCTATTCTCACGAGAGAATATAGTGTAATTTGTAAAAAAATTCCAAAAAATTTGTAAACGGATCTTGTCCCCATATATATATATATGGTGCAGGATATTCTTACACCAGTGTAAGAGTTAGAAGTATTACACTCAATCGTGAGCATTGATCCACTTGTATCCAATGACTCACATTACTAAAAAATTAGAGCCCTTAGATATAAGTAGTATCAATGGTCAAGATTAAGAGTGTAACTTACACTGGTGTAAAATGATCCTGACCCTATATATATATATATATATATATATATATATATATATATATATGTGTGTGTGTGTGTGTGTGTGATCTTTTGACACCTCATCTGAGAGCCGTTAGATCAAAAAAGATCAATGGTGTCAAATGCTTACAAATCAGAGTTGTTGATCTTTTTTTATCTAACGGCTCTCATATGAGGTGTCAAACTTCAAATTTGACAGAATATTCTTACACCGGTGTCAAAGGATCCTACCTTTATATATGTGTGTGTGTGTGTAGGCAGAATATTGTTAGTAGTCTTGCACTTAATCTTAATCATTAATCCATCTATATCCAATGGCTCACATTACTATATAATTAGAGCCCTTAGATATAATTGGGATCACCAGTCAAGATTGAGAGTGTAACTTACACCGGTGTAAATTGATCCTAAACCATATATATATAAGATCAGGATCATTTTACACTGGTGTAGAACTAATAAATCTTACACCACATCTTAATCGTTGATTTCCGTACATCCAACAGTTATAATTGATCCTTACCCATATAGATATATATATATATATGTAAAATCATTTCTACAGCCGCTTTGGGAGTGCATGACAACCTTCTCGGAATCAAATTTTTATTTTTTAATTTCTGTTTCCGAGAACAGAAATGGATAGAAAACTCGTTTGGAAAAATCAGTTTATTTTTTTGTTCCCGAGATGAACCGGTTTAATTTTTGTGCTGGGGAACAGAAAAAAGAATCAGAAAATTTCTGTTTTTTTGTTCCCGGGCACAAAATGAGAAACACTTATCTCTCTCAATCACTCTCCACCTCTACCATCATCACCACCACTACCATCATCCCGACACGACCACCGTCATTATCGCCGCCGCAGCCGTCGTACCACGCCGTCGTCACCACCACCCCGACCATGACAATGACAATGCCACCATCACCACCACCTCTACACATTACTACCACCATGCCACCATCTCCACCACCACAACTACCTCCACCATCACCACTGTCACCTTCACCATCACCATAAATGCCATCAACCACCACCATCATCATCGCAACCACTGTCGCCACCGCAACCATCGCCATCACCACGCCACTACCACCACCACCATCGTCACCATACTACCATCACGATGCCACTGCTACTATCACCACCACTGTTACCAACCACCACTACCATTGTCGTAGCCACTACCGTCATCGCCGCCGCCACCAACCACCACCACCATTGCCATCATTTACGTACAGCAAACGATAGGTGTATGACTATGATTCCCCTAATTTAATATTTTCATCTTTTGTATGGTTATGATTTATTGCATTTAATGCTTTCAAGTATATATATGACAAGTATTTGATTGATGCACGTACATCAGCTATGGGATAGGTTATTGTGCATACTCCCTATTTGCCTACCTTTACCTACCTCTCTCATCACCGTTGGATTATAGTTTGATCTAACGGTTCATATTGAAAACATAAATAAAACCCTTTTGATGCTCTCCGGCAAGTATACCGATCGCACAAGTAATAAAGTGATAAGAAAAGTTCGTCTCCACAGGGATTGGGATCTAATATCAATTAAACTTTTTCTCAAAGAATGGAAAAATTCAAATAGGGTTGTGACAAATATTGTCAAATTGATGGAAATTCAAATCTGAAAATAAAAGACTTATTTTTGTATTTTTGTTTTGAGAAATAAAACAATAAAAAATGAAAATTGTTTTGTAAAGAATATGAGAAAAGCATTGTAGCCAGGGTTCATTCACCAAATGATCCCCGCTTTTTACTCCGGATTGATTTACAATAATTATTTATATAATTACTCAGATAAATTATCATCTAAAAGATTCAATAGTTAACCCTCAATTCCTTGCAAGGTTAACCCTTTAATCCCATGAGAAACCCCAATTCCTTGCAATGTTTCTCATAGGATCAAGCAATGGGCGTGATAATTTAAGCATCTGCAATCGTATACACGTCTATTCCTAGCACGCATACAGATTGTTATCTTACTCCCTTTCGAGATCAAAACCCCAATATTCCTATCTAGGATTTTGATCCTCAGAATATCCCCAACTATTAGATCGATCAACTCTAACAAAGGGAATATAAAATTCACACAGAGTAAAAATAAAGATAATCATATAAACCAAAAACCACAAATCAATCCTTCGTATCAAGGGTTCACATATGGATCGTGACCCTGACTACAATAAAAATGATCTAGCCGATCAACATACTGATCGCTGATATAAAATTCAACATAAAATTAAATAGAAGATAAAGAAATACTAGAAAAGAGATGAAGAACGAAGAACGCTGATATGCTCCCAGCATATATACTTTTATAGATCAAAAACAGCAGAAAATCAGATCTAAAACTGTATATAAAAGTGTATATGTGGTGAAATTATTGAATAAAATTGTCAGACACTCTCTCACTCAAATTCTTCATGTTTTCAGGAGGAAAATAACAAATAAAGGAGTAAGAAGAAGAATCAGACAGAAGCCCCACGCTCCAAGCGTAGGAATCCACGCTTGAAGCGTGGGAGGGGATTTCAGAACAGTGAGTCCACGCTGCAAGCGTGGAACTCCACGCTTGGAGCGTGGAGAAAGCAAAAATGGCAGAAGTTCCACGCCTGGAGCGTGGATCCTGCGCTCCAAGCGTGGGATTGAGAGAGACAGCTGTCAGTTGCGAGGAAAGGAGGATTTTTAAGCTATAAAAAGGGCATAAAGCAAACCTAGGAGACACATCTGATATTCTACACATCTGAGATCGTTCGGAGGCGGAAGTTCTGAGAGAGATCTCTTCTTCTACCTTTCTGTAGTTCTTTTAGTGTTGTTTTTCAATTGAATTTTGGATTCTAGCCATGATAATGGTTGGCTAGAACCTTTTTGCTGTAGTTAGGGTCACGAACCCTTGTGAACCCCTAATACGATGGATTGAGTTTTTATGAATATATTTATCTTTTGAATTTCGTTCTATTCTGTTCGTATTGTTATTGTTATTATTAGATCCGATCAATCTAGTAAGTAATAATAAATCTGAGGATTAGGGCCAACAAGAGGGATCTGAGGTCTTTAATCCGGAAAGGGGATAGAACGACGGTATGAACATGATCTAGACATAGACATGATTCATATTGTAGATGTTTCAATTATCGATCGTTATGCTTGATCTCATATAGGGCACCTCAAGGAATTAGGGTTCTATATGAGATTAAAGGGTTAATTCCTCAAGGGATTGAGAATTAACTATTGATACTTTTATCTGATAATTATCTAAGTTCACGATTTATATATTAATACTTAACTTAATCCAGAGTAAAAGGTGGGGATCATTGGTGAGTGCTCCCTACTACAGCGCTTTTCTCATATATTTTAAACCCTTATCTCAATTCTTATTCAAAAAGAACCAAAAACAAGTATTTTAAATTTACAAATCAATTTCCCACACAATCCTGACATTCGTGTCAAAACCCTTTTGAAATATTTAATCTTAAAAGAAAGATTTTTAATTGATTTAAACACACTCTCTGTGGATACGAACTGTGATTTATCACTGTATTACTTGCGCGATTCGGTACACTTGCCGAACTCGTAACAAGTTTTTGGCGCCGTTGCCGGGGAGTGTTTTCTTAAATCAATTAATCTTGATTTTAAAGATTAAATTGTAGTTATTTTATTTTATTTTATTTTTGTTTTGAATCTGTGCTACTAATCTTTTCTCTAAAGTTGTATGCAAAGCAGTGCTTTTCTAAGGAGAAGCGAACGAATTGCTCAAAAAGAGAAGGAAAGAAAAAGGGCACAGACAGCTCCCATTCCAGTAGCTGAAACCCTAGGGATGGCTGCTCCTAATCAGAATGCTGATCCTAGGATGAACACCATCCTCACGCCTGTCTTCAACAGGCCAAATGCTGGAATTGTTCCACCAGAACTTGGGAACAATCAATGGGAACTCAAGTCCAACATCATTCAGTTGGCCGAAAGAGAAAAGTATGGAGGAGAGGACAATGAAGATCCTCACAGATTCATTGACAGATTTTTACGAATCTGTGACTCTACAAAGCCTCCACATGTTTCTGATGATGCAATACGATTAAGACTTTTCCCTTTTTCTGTTAAAGGAAAAGCTCTTGATTGGATGGAAAGACAACCTGCGGATAGCATCATCTCTTGGGAAAATTTATCTGAAAAATTCTTTGCAGAGTTCTTCCCCATGGAGAAATACAACAACATGGTGAATGATATCACCTCCTTCAAACAACAATTTGGAGAGACCATCTGCGCTTCTTGGAATAGATTCAAGGCCCTCATGAGAAAGGTTCCTCATTATAACCTATCTCAAGGGGACCAAGTGAGAATCTTCTTTAATGGTTGTCTACCAGAAACAAAATTGGTGATTAACACTGCAGCAGGCGGTTCTTTGGGTGACAAACTGGCTTCTGAGTCATATCATCTTATTGACAAGTTAGCTAAGAACGAGAATGAAACATCTATAAGGACCGGAAAAAGGGAAGCAGTGCCGCTCAATGATAATAGTGCAATGCTGGCGGAACAGAAGTTGTTGTCTCAACAAATGTCCAATTTAAATGCGAAGTTTGAAAAGATGCAACTTTCCAAAGTGCAAGCAAGTACAGTTATCCTTGATTGTGAGTATTGTCATGAAGATCATGATACCAATACTTGTCCTACATTGATGTCCTCAGATTCTACTCAGCAATTTCAGGTAAATGGTATTTGGTATGATCAGCGCCCTAATCAAAATTTCTCAAGAAATCAAAATAATGCTGCTGGTGGTAATAATTACCAGAGGAAAAATTATCAAGGTACTGGTTTAGATATGACATCAGACAATTATCTAAAACCACCACCTATTCCAAAAAAAGAGCCTTCTGACCTGGAGCGTTTAGTCGGATCATTAGCACAAAGTACTAACACTTTAATGGAGGAAAATAAGGCTAGTCAAAGAAGTACCAACGCTTTCATTGAGGAAAGTAGAGCTAATCAAAGAAGTACCAATGCTTTCATTGAGGAGAGCAGAGCTGATTCCAGAAATACAAAAGCTTCAATCAAGAACCTGGAATATCAGATTGGTCAACTAGCCCAACAATTATCTGATAGAGCTCCAGGTACCTTTCCTGGTAACACTACCACTAACCCCAAGGAAGATTGTTTGGTAGTTACAACTAGAAGTGGGAAAGTGGTATCAGCACCACCAAAACCTATTGAGAAGGAAAAGAAGATTGAACAAGAGGAGAAACCTGAAAAAGAAAAAGAAGAATCTCCTGAGGTATTGAAACCAACTGATGATGAGAAGGAGACAGCTACTCTTCCAAAAGAAAAATTTGAACTCAGTGAAGAGTATCTGCTGAAAATGGCACCTTATCCTGGAAGGTTGAAGCCAGAATTAAAAGCCAAGAGTTATGACAGATTTCTTGATCTTTTCAAGAAATTACATGTGAACATTCCATTCGCTGAAGCATTGGCTAATATGCCAAACTACGCCAAATTCATGAAAGACCTCCTTTCCAGGAAGCAAAAGCTACAGGAATGCCAAACAGTTGCACTTAATGAGGAGTGCAGTGCTATTATTACTAGGAAGTTTCCTCCCAAACTTCGTGATCCTGGAAGCTTTAATATTGAAATTGAAATAGGAGGCACAAAGATTGGCAAAGCTTTGTGTGATTTAGGGGCAAGTATTAATCTGATGCCCTTATCTGTTTGTAAAGCCTTAGGGATTACTGAATTAAAGCCTACTATGGTTTCTCTTCAGCTGGCTGATAGATCCTTGAGGAAACCAAGTGGAATAGTCGAAGATGTTCTGGTAAAAATTGACAAGTTCATCTTTCCGGCTGATTTCATTGTGCTTGATATGGAGGTTGAGAATGAAATGCCTCTCATATTGGGTAGACCTTTCCTGGCCACAGCTCGTGCAATGATTGATGTAGAACAGGGAAAGCTGGTGCTAAGGATGAATGAAGACACAATCACTGTCAATGTCTTTGATGCAATAAAAAGACCAGATGATGATAGTGATTGTTTTGAAATTAATGTCTTAGAGGAAGTGATGCATGAAGATGAAACTCCCTTGCAAGAATTAACTGTTGAATTGCAAGAAAGAGATCATATCCCTTTTGAGGAAGACATTAAAGTTGCTGATGAATTGCTTGAACAGAAGACTTCTGACAAGGAAATAGGTGCTCCTAAAGTTGATCTTAAGGAGTTACCTCCAGCCCTAAAGTATATGTTCCTGGGTGACAATGAAACATATCCAGTGATCATAAATAACAGTTTATCTGCTGATGATGAGAAGAAACTGAAAGAAATTCTTTTAAAGCATAAGACCGCTTTAGGATGGTCCATGGCTGATCTTAAGGGTATAAGCCCTTCCTTCTGTACGCATAAAATTCTCATGGAGAATGATATCAAACCTGTAAGGCAGCCTCAAAGGAGATTGAACCCCATGATGAAAGAAGTGGTGAGAAAAGAAGTAGTTAAACTTCTTGATGCTGGAATGATTTATTCAATATCAGATACTGCATGGGTAAGTCCTGTACAAACTGTACCAAAGAAAGGAGGTGTTACTGTGGTAAAAAACGATAAGGATGAATTAATCTCTACCAGGACAATTACTGGATGGAGAATGTGTGTTGACTACAGACGGCTTAATGAAGCAACTAGGAAGGATCATTTTCCTCTCCCTTTTGTGGATCAAATGCTGGAAAGGTTAGCAGGTCATTCATATTATTGTTTCCTTGATGGGTACAGTGGTTATAATCAGATTGCAGTGACTCCAGAAGATCAAGAAAAGACAGCATTCACTTGCCCTTTTGGCATTTTTGCCTATAGGAGAATGCCGTTTGGATTGTGCAATGCACCTGCTACTTTTCAAAGGTGCATGTTATCAATCTTCTCAGATATGGTAGAAAAGTTCTTAGAAGTATTCATGGATGACTTTTCGGTATTTGGCTCTTGCTTTGATGATTGCTTAGGCAACTTATCTAAAGTATTAAAAAGATGTCAGGAGACAAATCTGGTCCTTAACTGGGAAAAATGTCATTTCATGGTCCAAGAAGGCATTGTGCTTGGACACAAAATTTCTAAGGAAGGTATAGAAGTTGATAGAGCAAAACTAATGCTCATTGAAAAACTACCTCCTCCAATTAATGTTAATGGAGTGAGGAGTTTCCTTGGTCATGCTGGTTTTTATAGAAGATTCATCAAAGACTTCTCAAAAATTGCCAAGCCACTAAGTCAACTTCTCATGAAAGATAATGAGTTCGTTTTTGACGATGCATGTCTCAAAGCCTTTAATTTATTAAAGGAAAAACTCACTACTGCTCCTGTCTTGGTTTCACCTGATTGGAGTATGCCATTTGAGTTGATGTGCGATGCTAGTGATCTAGCTATTGGTGCTGTTCTTGGCCAACGAAGAAATAAACTGTTGCACGTAATTTATTATGCTAGCAAAGTTCTGAATGAAGCACAGGTAAACTATGCAACAACAGAGAAGGAGATGCTCGCTGTGGTCTATGCACTTGATAAATTTAGACCGTATCTCCTTGGTGCCAAGACCATCATTTTTACTGATCACGCAGCAATAAAGTATTTGATCTCTAAACAAAATGCAAAACCACGGCTGTTAAGGTGGATGTTGTTATTTCAAGAGTTTGATTTAGAGATCAAAGACAAGTCAGGAATGGAAAATAAGGTTGCGGATCACTTATCCAGAATCCGAGAGAAGACCTTACAAGATGATCCTGCTTTAGAGATCAACGATTATTTTCCAGATGAACAAGTCCTTGCAATATCTGTGAAATTATCTGAAGAACCAATTTTTGCATTACATATGGAACCATGGTTTGCTGATTTTGTTAATTTTAAGGTCATCAAGAAAGTACCTCCTGATCTCACAAAGCAACAAGTGAAAAAGTTCGTACATGATGCCAGGAGGTATATATGGGATGATCCATTCCTGTATTTCCAATGTGCTGATGGAATCTTGAGAAGATGTGTATCAGAATTGGAAATCAAGGAAATTTTATGGCATTGTCACAATTCTGATTATGGTGGTCATTTTGGTGGAAATAGAACTGCACAAAAGGTATTGCAAAGTGGGTATTACTGGCCTACTCTTTTCAAAGATGCCA
>JAVKPL010011589.1:0-53018 GCA_032173675.1 Gastrolobium villosum | reverse complement strand
TCTTACATCAATACATTTTCCGTAATCAATTAAAACCACAATATAATTGTAAAAGCAATTTGCGGAAGCATACATCTTTGCTAACATCATTCATCCTTCTTTTTATTCAATTCATTTAACCTCACCATCTTACTCTCATCTTTTACCATGTTATAGTCCTTTACGTTATCTACGCGTGGTTTCAAACCACGTATCATTTGGAGTTCTATCCATCAAGTTAAGCCCCTTTCTTTTAGTCTGGAAAAACCTTAATTTTCGAAATTTACACTGTGGTAATCGATTACCAGTGGGTGGTAATCGATTACCACCTGTCAAAAATGAGGCAGTAGCCAATTTTCTCAATCCTCTGTTCTGGTAATCGATTACCAACTTTGGGTAATCGATTACCTCACATGGTAATCGATTACCAAAGGCCAGTAATCGATTACCAGTGCAGACAGTAGCCAATTTTTCGTCCCCTGTTGCATGGTAATCGATTACCATGCCTTGGGTAATCGATTACTATGCAGCAAAATGACAGATTACAGCATTTTAAGCCCCAAAAAGGGTGTGTAACCCATCCCTAACCCCTTGGTACTCCACACAACACATAATCATGTCCTAATGTAGGCTCTAGGCCCTTCCATCATGCATTTTCCTTAGATTAAACATCATTTACAAAGTCCTCAAAGTAATGGCCATTTACATGCAAATATGGACCATTTTTACAACATTACTCATCAAGACTTCAAGGCTATGAATGTGGCAATGGACAAGTCCCATGCTCACTCAAATATACAGTTATCCATGTCATGAATAATAAGCTATAAACAAGACTTAGTATACAATCATGAACACTAACAAAAGCATGGAAATAACATCATGCAATATGTTCATGATCTAAGTCTCAAAATACTAATGGTATGCTATGTGCACTCCATAACTCCTCCAAAATGTCATGCAAGCTCCATGCATCATAGGCAATCCATAGTCCACTAAGCGGGCTTCTTGCCCGAAGCTCCTCCCGGCTCATAGTGACCTGAAATGTGGTCCCCCAAACACGGGGTGAGATATACGGATATATCTCAGTAAACCAATGGAGCTACAGGCTCTCTCCACTCCATGGCTCACTAAAATGTACAAATATGACATAATGTAATATGCAAGCAATACAATATCACCATCCAACTGGAGACAACCCAAGAACCTCCACTCATGGATTCATGTTCATGGGCTCCATCATATAACTCCCGAGACAATCCTGGCGCCTATCCCATGGTTGAGAAGACTCCATGGCAATACCCAACCGGAACTCCTCATGAGCCCTATCCGGCGGATGTCCCACGTTTGGATCATCCTGGCGCCGCTCCCAGAGTCGACTCCACGGCAAAACCCGACTGACATTCTCACAAGGATGAACCCAGCGGATGTCCAAACTCCACACACGTCAACTGGCCAGTGACCAAACAATTTTCACACAATACAAGCAATATGCATACAAGCACACAACCACATCATGTCATAACCACATAATCCAACCACAACCTTCCTCTAGGTGTGGTGGAGCACACTAGGGATTAAACCCAAGTTCCAAGAGTTTACCTCAATACTTAGCAATCCGTTCAAAACTCAAGTGGATACGGAATTAAAGTCCCTGCTTTCTTTATTCGAATCCAAACAAACTGTTCCTGTTGGGTTTACGCTGCATGGAGGATTGTTATTTTTCAAAGGAAGACTTGTTCTATCTTCACAATCCACCTTGCTTCCCACCTTATTGAAGGAATTCCATGCTTCTCCTGTTGGTGGACATTCTGGTTTTGTGAAGACTTTTAAAAGGCTGGTAGCAGGAGTATATTGGAAGGGGATGCATAAGCATATCATGCAATTCGTCAAGTCTTGTGATATCTGCCAACGCCATAAATACCAAACTCTGTCTCCAGCAGGCTTACTTCAGCCACTGCCTGTTCCTCAACTTATTTGGGAAGATGTCTCCATGGACTTCATTACTGGTCTACCTAAATCACAGGGGTATGAAGTTATTTTTGTTGTTGTGGATCCATTGTCCAAATATGCGCACTTCCTTCTTCTCAAGCACCCCTTTACCGCGAGACATGTTGCTGAATTGTTTGCTAGGGAGATTATTCGTTTACATGGCATGCCACGTTCTATTGTCAGTGACCGTGATCCTTTATTCCTCAGTTATTTTTGGAAGGAGCTTTTTCATTTGCAAGGAACTGTGTTACGTATGAGCACCTCATATCGCCCGCAAACGGATGGTCAAACAGAAGTGCTAAATCGTTGTTTAGAGACTTATCTACGTTGCTTCGCATCTGAACAACCAAAGCACTGGTCACTATGGGTATCCTGGGCAGAATACTGGTACAATACATCATTCCATTCTTCATCTAATACTACTCATTTTGCTGCAGTCTATGGGCGACCCCCACCTAGCATTATTCATTACATTGCTGGAGAAACTCAGGTTGATGCTGTAGCTCGCGTGTTGTATGATAGAGATGAGGCCCTACGTCAGCTTAAACATCATATCTTACGCGCTCAAAATTCTATGAAACAACAAGCTGATGCTCATAGGAGGGATTTACAATTTGACATAGGTGATTGGGTATATGTTAAGCTTCGCCCACATCGCCAGGTCTCTGTCTCTCGACGTATTAATCCAAAAATTTCAGCTCGTTTCTATGGGCCTTTTTAGATAATAGAAAGGATTGAGGCTATTGCCTATAAGCTCCTGCTTCCTGTCTCCTCTAAAATTCACCCTGTGTTTCATGTCTCTCAATTACGCAAGGCAGTAGGAAATATTGCAGCAGAAGGGTCTCTTCCTCCTGGATTGGCAGTGGAGGATTCTAATCTTCATGAACCTGAATCAATTATGGCCGTTAGAATTTTTAAGGAAGAAGGCAAGACTGGCAATGAATGGCTCATATTGTGGAAGTCTAGGCCTGTGGAAGAAGCTACATGGGAGAAGGAGAGCGACATGAGAGAGCAGTTTCCCTTATTTTTCCTTGAGGACAAGGAAACTTTAAAGGATGGGGGTATTGATAGGAATGAGGGTATTGACGAGAATGAGGCCCAAGATGGTAAGCCCAACCCCAAGGGTACTAAGTGGACTGGTCCGATCCTTGTATATCAGAGGAAAAGCAAGAAGGATAAATAGATGACGTGGCAAGGCTGTTGGAGTCACGCGTTGCAGAAAGAGTAGGGGGAATTTTGTTAGGAATTTGTTAGTAGTGGTTCCTTTATAATGCGAGGTTCATGGGTTTGGGTTTTTCATGTTGATGTTAATTTTCTGTTAATTTCTACTTTCTTGTAGAAAAGGGGCTAGGAGATATTTTTCTCTGTAGCAGGTGGCTTATCGCTCATTTCCATTTATAACATTGTCTTTCCATTCAATAGATATTACTCTAATTCTCCCTTCTCATTGTTATACTTAACATGTTGATTCTCTCCCAATCTGGTTTCCCAGCCCAAGAAGTCCCAAATTTCTCATCCCCCCATGCTCACGCCACTCTACACCTTTTATTTCCTCTACTAGCTTTGCCACCTCAGCATTACTTCATTCTCTCCTCTAACAAACTCAGCCTTCTAGAATATTCTAACTAACAACATTTTCCCTCACCAATAATCCCCTGTAACTCTTCCTAGCCTATACCTTTAGGAGCATCCTATCAGAGTTTTGCACATCACAAAATGTGACGAACAACAAAATAAAGAGAACCATATAATAAAAGTATTAGAAAACAATAAAATAGAAGAATAGAATACCTTTGATATTCCAATAACAGAATGGACTTTACTGTAGACGAGTTTCCTTGCCAGAATATGAACTGGAAATAATATTGTGGCAATAATTCTTGCCCCCAACCAGTCTAACATTGAATGAAAATACGAAGGTTGCTGCTTATTCTTTGTTAGACATTTACCCTACAAACTATTTAAAATTTAGTAAAAGCAATATCTTTGGAGAGAATTAGTATTACAATATTCGTATACTTGTTTAAATTTATTAAGAAAAAAAGTGGTGCTGATATATAAGGATTTATTAAGAGATAATGTTCCTAAAGCAAAGAAAAACATAATTATTGATTAAGATTTTTTCATCAAAAATTAAGAAAAAAGGGAGGGGGAACCTGTAGATATCATACAAAAAGATCTTATGACCAGACCTCGTAAATACGCTTATACTCCATGTATGCTAAGCTGACATTTATGAATATTAGTACGACAAGCTTTCTAACCAGGGAACCTGTAGATATCTGCTTCTGGGTCCCACTGCAGAGGAAACAATCATGAAAAACAATGAAAGTTATGCTCCAAGAAACATAATCCTTACAATGGAAAAAGCCCGAGATATGATTCAGGTAATTAGGATTCCAACATCATAATCAAAATAAGAACATAGATTTCTCACAAAATAAACAAAAATTTCCTTTAGCACTAAACTTTTTATTTCCCCCTAATAATGTTTAACAAACTCATTGAGGATTAAGAGCACTTGTTAAATTGATGCTTTCAATTAGTTGACTTCCAATGTCAAACACACCATAAAAGTATCAACAAAGGTTACTTAAATTTTTTCCCATAAATTATATAGAAATGTCAAACGTGTGCCTAGAATGTGGATCATAAAGTAAAGATTTATTGATAGGGTGGATGAAGTTCAAGGTCAAAGAAAAGATAAAATAAAAGACAGTAAAAACCAAACAGGACACATTCCAGATTAAAACTCCCCAATTTGTTTGAAGATTTATTTGAGTAATTGCTCTAAACTATATACCATTGTACTAGAAAAGTTATCGCAAAAACATAAATAAACAAAAAGAAAAAGAACATCAAAAGATTAACTTGGTTTAACATTGACTTACAACCAAGGGAGAGGACAATAGCAATTAGCAAAAGTTGACTATCAAAATAAATTACTGTTTTTATGTAACAAACCCAAACCCCAATTTCACCTAAAAACCTCTTACCCACAAATAATTTTCTAAAGTATGCTAGAAATTCCCATTTAATTGATGTTACTCACACTGCCAAAGAACAATAACAGGACTATCTATATTTTGGAACCTAATACTTGGTTAAAAGCTAGAAGTCATCTAATAGCAAAGTAGGAAACTAATTCCTTTTCTTCTTCTTTCCATTTGTTTATTTTCTTCTTCTCTGGATAAAATAAGAAATTTTGATATCAAAATTTAGTTTTACTCTTTTGAAAAAATCTTCTTTCTTCCTATATGTTACACATGGGTTTTTAAGCTTTTATAAAATAAAATCAAGAAACACAAGAACAAAACCTTGACTCATTATTTCACGCTACAGATTGCAGGAATTTTCCAATCATCTTCTCCATCAAAATTCATAGCTCACCTCAAAGCATTGGTAAAAAACCAAATTCATGCATCATACTGAGGAGTGGTTTTGAATTTTGACAAAATACACCATATTTAATATAATACATAATGCAAGTGCTTTACATATGAGATATCATCAATTCAATATGTACTCATACAATTCCTAGAAGAGGATTTACCTGTATAATGTTTCAAAAACTAAAGGAACAGAAATCAAATAGTGTGGTTGATAACGTTCCAAATCATCCTAGAAAGTAAGAAAAGGAGAGGATATTAATACATGTGCATTTAAATAACAAAATAACCAATTTGGCCCATGCAGCAATGCATTCATAATAATAATAACAATAATACATTATAATCATCACAATCATTATTTTTTGAAAGTTGTTTACTGAGACAATAATCCATATATTCTTCATCGTTTTATTTGGCAGAAAAACTGGCCTTTAGCATTTTCCTTTTTCAATCCTTAACATTGAAGTCACATTGCAACTGTGTAAGATGCCACATTTCTGTAATGTTTCCACATAGGATCAAAGTAATAATACCTTTAGGTTTCTCACGATTGTGTATACTTGCTCAATACCGTATGTGAAAATGAAATACTCACAAGCTCTTTCGTATGCATGCCAAGGTGGTAGCATGCTTAGAAGTCTATCCCCAACTTCAGCAGGTACAATGTCCCATAAATTTTTTATCTAGAAATTGATCAACTATACATCATCAAAGGTAAGTTAAAAGCCAAGTAGCCAACAAAATAAACCAACTGAAACTCATAAAGTTTTGCAAGCTAATTGTTAGAGATATAATATATAAAACAATGTGATCAAGTGGTCACGAGTTCGATCCTCGCACCCCTCATTCTATTAATAAATAATTAAATATTGTGAAGTTTCTAAGCAAAGGTAGGTGGGTGTGTGCATTTTCCACCCTTCAGGCCAACATGCTATTGTGTGAGGAGTATAATATATAAAACCACTAATATGGCCTTTGTTAGAGAAGATATATGATATGGACCAACTCAAAAAATACAGAACAAACAGCAATCACAGGTAAACAGTGGTCTGAATATTCAATTCTCCATATATTTATCAGTGACAAATATAATCAGAGACAATTTAACAGAGACACTGCGGAAGAAAGAAGATTACATTGAAACAAAGGGAAATTAACAATGCAAAAAGACAAAAGATAGGTGTGAGACAATTGGAGAGGCTTCACTCTCACCCAAGGTTGCAATCCAACTTCCCAGATCATTTCCCCAAGTGCCCAGCACCCCTTCTTCACCATCTAGCGTAACTAACTTGCTCCTTCCGCACTTGCATTCTGTTGGAGGGCATTCTCGTCCATGTCTTCACTTGGACCATTAGCCTTGCCACTCACAGCCTTTTTACCCACCCATAGCATTAAAGCCCCAAATCCTCCTATTCTTATTCCTTTGGTAGACTTGCACGGGTGGTGTTGTATCAATATAATATAAAACCATCAATATGACCTTCACCTAACAGCTTAAGATTTTGGGTTGAATTGGTTTTTTATATGGTATTGGAGCCTCTGGGAACAAATGATCATAAGTTCCATCCTCACCACTCTTATTCTATTAATAAATAATTAAATATTATGGAGCTTCTTAGCATAGGTAGGACCATAGGAGGGAACTATGCATTGTCCGCTCTTCAAGTCCAATGAGCTCTTGCGTGAGGTGGGCGTGTTAGAAAAATTGAATATAAAAACTATTAAGTGGCCTTAATCTAACATTTTAAGCTTTTAGGTTGAACTGATTCTTTACACTAATTAAAATAAACAAGAAAGCCACAAGGAATGAGGTTAAAAATATGCAAAGAAACAAATGGCTACTTGTAGGTTGTAGCCGATGGACCATATTTTTAAGGGCCTATCTGTTCCCTAACACCCAAATTTTGAAGAGAAACATTTTAAGCTTTTATAATTGTAGAGGAAGATTGAGGTAAAAATCTAAGATATCATCAAAATTTGGCAATACAAATAAAACATATTTGCTTTATCTTAAAAAAAACAACTTACAGATTGACCCATGGTTTATTCCACCTTAACCTGAATTATTGAAGGACAAATTGTGTAGGTTGATGGATTGAAAGTTAAAAAAACAAAAAAATACCACCAAAATAGATTGGTTAAACGGAGTAACATGTTGAGTCGACCGATTTTGCTACCCTTATTTTCTTACATGATTAATTTTGTATGTGGTTTCTGAACAAGTTTGTCAATTTCAAGCCTATCAATCTTTCACTGTATAAGATACTTGAAATTCTTAAGTTTGAACATGCACAAAATCCAACTACTGCTAGAGTAGACTATTTACTATGCATGTTTTTATTTAGAACATTATTGGTATTACTAAGTATAATTCTTATTCAAAATGAAATTACAAATTATGTATTCCCAAATATATATAAGTATAATTTTTTTTCTCTCTTCATAAAACATATTAGTACAAGTGTTGTATTTTTATTGGGCAGATGTAGGTAAGATAATAGTATATTAGAAATTTCGGCTTTGAGAAATCAATTTTTTTTCTTAACATTTTTTTTGAAAATTATATATATATATTTTTTATTTTAGCTCCTCTGAAGCATTATTTATTCTTCTCGTTCCGACCCAAACAAACTCTTCCAAACTTCTAACTTCATCATAGCTTTTAAGTTTTAACGCAGCTACGTATAAACTCAGTTGAAGAAATCATGCATATTACAGGATATCGGAAAAAGTTTATTCCGATAAAAAAAAAGATGGCAGGACTGAAGGTTATGACTTTTACCCAAAAAGGAAGACCAGAATGGGGAAGACAGAGCTAAGGATTTCAGGTCACAATGTTTAAATAGTTCCCCGGGACCAAGGTTATGTGCAGATAAGAAATTTACCTGTCTCTCACGTGTTTACATGCAAAAAATGTAACTGTTGATCATGGGAGTCAGTGGCGGACTTGCTTTGTTGCCCCGTGCAGACATGAACTTTCAAATAATTTTTTTTGAGTAAATACCTTTTTTGGTCTTTAGCAAATCTCATGATGCTCGCTTTAGTCCCTAACAACGCTGTTCGTAGTCCCTAAAAATTCAAAATAGACCCATTTAGTTGAAATCGTGGTCCCTCACAAATTCAAAAAAGATCCACGTTAGTCCCTCATTTCTTATAAAATATTTCTCTCTTTTAACTTATGTAATGTGTTGGTGCGCGCTGATCATGTTGGGTTACTTTCCAATATGGATCTAATTTTCAAGATTCTGTACCCAAATTCAGGTCTATTTCTATTAACCTTTTTAATTAATATTTTAACATAATTAAGTAAAATAGAATAATATCAAATGGATCCAAACAATATATAAGTTCTGGTACACTGTTACCGGACAAAAAATATAAAAAAATCTTATGCCTTGTGGAGCTTAATTGTTTTGCTTCTTATTCAGCTTATTTGATTGTGATTTTGATACTCTTCCTTGCATGCAGGTTTGACCCTCGGGTCAGAGAACTCTTGGACTTTAGCATCTACTTAGACATTAGCAATGAGGTGAAATTCGCTTGGAAAATTCAGGTAAAGACAAAGCCCGATCAATAAGAGTTCAAAAACTTTGTACAATTCAAAAAGTTTCCTATTATTCTCTCTTGCTATGACCTAATGATTATTCCACAAATATTTCAGAGAGACATGGCAGAGCGTGGACATAGTCTTGAAAGCATCAAGGCTAGCATTGAAGCAAGGAAGCCTGATTTTGAAGCTTATATCGGTAATCAATTAAGATTCCTAGAAAAAAAGAAAAAAAAAAATCTCATCTCACACAATGCTGTTTTTCAACTCAATTGTGTCAGTGGTTAACTTGTTATTCATGTTCACAGATCCTCAAAAGCAATATGCAGATGCAGTGATAGAAGTGTTGCCTACACAACTCATTCCAGATGATAATGAGGGGAAGATTTTAAGAGTCAGGTTGATACAGAAAGAGGGGGTTAACTACTTTAGCCCAGTTTACTTGTTTGATGATGGCTCTACCATTTCATGGATACCATGTGGAAGGAAGCTTACATGCTCTTATCCTGGCATCAAATTCTTCTATGGACCAGAGAGTTACTTTGGAAATGAGGTACCAAATAGTCTACCCTCCAAAGCTTCTATCTCTTCTTTGTTTTCAATATTTATTTATTTTTCCTTTTATTAAAAACACCCTTTTGATACATTATAGAATTCAGGTTAATTTATCTATGTTTAGAAGTTGACTAGATGTATCTTGTTCACAGTATCACAAAACATTAAAGAATTGGTATTGAAAAGAAAGTCAGGAGTTTAATTATTAACCTACCCTATCAGTTGACAAAATGGTAAGAGAATGATTTCTAAGCCTAGTTAGTTATTAAATATACGAATGAGTTGGTCAAATTTGTCATATAATTAAATGTTTAATTAACTTTCTAGTTTGAAACTGATTCTTTTAGATACTATTAACTAACAGAACTTAAATACACCATTGATTATGGCAAGTTCAAAATAAAGAAAAACATATAGCGGGTTCAAGTTACAAGCTTTGCAACACACTACTTGAGATGATGTTGCATATTGAGGTATTCATATATTAGTTTTTCTCTCACTTTATCCAATCATTTAACTCTTGTGTCCATTTTTTGGCTTTGTTTTTTATTTGTGTGCAATAGGTGTCAGTTGTAGAAATGGATGGGCAATTTGACAGATTAGATGAACTAATATACGTTGAGAGCCACCTAAGCAACCTCTCTTCAAAGTTCTATGGAGAGGTTACTCAACAAATGTTGAAGCATGCTGATTTCCCAGGAAGCAACAATGGAACAGGTCTATTCCAAACCATAGTTGGTTTGAAGATAAGAGATTTATATGAACAGATAGTAGCAAGCAGGGCTGGGACTGCAGTAGGAGCAGCAAAAGCTTAGGAAAATGCCATATATATAAATATTGGACATGGCAGCCATATTGAATCTCCAAAATCATTTTCTTCTTTTGTGTTTTCCACTATTTCTGTCTTTCATGTTATTTTGTCAAATTGTTAGGCTGTTGTTCATGATGATGTAAACACTCTGTATGTACTTATTCGATCTTTTTGTAACTCATAATTCAGAGAAGAAAGAGCAGGGCTGAGATTCAGTTCTCTTTAAACAATATTGGAACAATTTGGCATCGCCTTCTCTAGTGATATGCATAGTCCGTGCTAGCATTAAATATACTAACCATGATGAATATGTATATTTTTTCTAATTAATTTTTTCTGTCTGGGGTAAAATCAAAGGGAATGATCTTTTGTAGGTTAAATTCCTTTGTCACTCACCAGAAATAACTATTTATACATGGAAAAATGTTTCTGTTCTAGAGTAGTATATTATTTAGACCCAAGTTCAAAATCTGGAATTCAAGTGAGTGAGTGAAGTTTCACATTGATTAAGAATGAATTAAGTGAACACCATATAAGTAAAATGATATATACATTTAATATTTTAAGGTTTTGAATTTGATTGTTGTGTCTAAGCCAATTTAATAACTCGCTCATCCTGCCCATGCATGAATAATAATTACCCCTGCTGGCCCAAATTTTTTTGAAGTTTCACTGTTCATTTTCAGGTCTGATGAGTTTCCATCTTCCATTGAATAAAGAAAAAGAATGGAGACATAAAATCATGGTAGGCCAATGATCAGATAAAGAAAAGGTCGTAGTCATTGCATTGATTTTTTTAAAATGGATTTTACGTTAGAGAATAATATAAATCATTAAAAAGGCTCTTATGAGTTGGATCCTCACCGCTTACCACTTGTGGAATTAAATAAGCATAAGGTAAAAAAAATAAAAAATTGGGCCTATGCAATATTAGCTTCAAAGGACTCTTACGTGAGGGTGTATATTAGATAATAATATAAACCATCAAAAAGATTTTCACTCAACACCTTAAAGTTTTGGGTTGAATTAATTCTTTACGTGATTATCTTATTAAAATAATAATGAAATCCAATCAAATTTAAACACACTTTTTGTGATCAAGCATCAATATAAAATCTATCATAATTTTTTATTTTTTGGGGTGAGATCAGGATGTCACACTCTTTGGTCTAAGCTTACTTCTGAGTTCTATCATAGTTCTCGCTCTTAGACATGTACATAGCGAACGGGCCAAATCAAACCGGGTTTTAATATTAAAAGACTAAATTTGTATTTGAATATGTCCTAGCCTGGGTTTTGGTCTTAAAAAGATAAATTCTTTTTTCCATCATTTTAAGAAAAGTAAACAAATTGGGTGGATATGTAAAAGATATTCTTTCTTTTCCATCACTTTGACATATATTAATTGTTTTTTTTTGTGAAATTCACTCCTTCTAACATTTTCAAATCGATCATTTTTTATATATCGCAATTGGACGAATTCTTTGGTTAGAATAAAAAAGAGTTCTTACAAGATATTTTTGTAATCTGAAGATACTTTCTTCATGGTTTATTTTGTACAATTTTTTTTTTCAAAAAAAGATAAGGCTTTAGCCTATTAAAAAAAATAAGACAATAAAAATTTATCCAAACATAATATACGATCCACAACACTAATAATTTCAAGATTCATAAATTCAATGTATATCAAAATAGCATAATATAGAACAAAATCTTTCAAGATATGCTTCGAGATGGCATAAATTGAAAGGGAAAACGATGTTGAAATGCTTGGAGATGGCTTCGACGAAGAGAATGACGGAGAACAACTGTTTGACGGCTTGAGTGGGATGGGCACGGCGATGGAAGTAAAAATTATGTTAGTATAAAAAATTAAAATAAAAAAGAGAGTTAGTAGGCCAAGCTTTTGAATTGGAGTTTGAGGTCTTTTTTATACAAGTCTAAGTCTGGATCTAACAACCAAAACACAGACTAGGCCAAGCCTACAAGAGCCGAGCCGAAGGCCTCTGATCCTTTTAGCACCCCTAATCATAAATGTTTTGCGACAAAATGAACACTTTTCTTAAGATCAAATTAAATAATTTGTTTCTTTTTTACAAAAGTATTTTTTTCTTTTACCAAAAAAGGTATTATTTTCAAAGTAATTTGTCTTTATGTTGTTTCGAATAAAAGGAGTTTAGATCCCTTAAGCATATCAAGAAAACAAAAAAAATAAAAAACTAAGCGGAGTATATTGGATTAAAATTTTAAAAGACCTTTTTTAGATAATTTTTTTTATAGATTTTAAAAGACTATTTAGAATTGGAGGAGCTTTAAAGACTTTTTTTATAATCAAGATTTCATAAGATTGAATTTTAGAAGATTTTAATAGAATTTATAAGATTTGAAAGGACAATATAAATTTATAAGATTTTGAAAACCATATGAATTTTTAACAAACATTAAAAATCACAAGAGTCAATAAAAAAATAAAAAAATAAATGCAATAATATTAATAAAAAAAGTAAAACCTAATATAATTTTCTTAATCAGTAACATTCATAATAAAATTTCGTTTGAAATTTTTTGCAATTGATCTTGTAAACTTTGGAGCTCTTGTTCTATGCGATGATAGTTTTTAACCATTTATCATATGCATGTTTTCATTGAGCATTCTAAAAAAAATCCGAATCTGAATTTTTGAGTTTTATTACATGAAAGTTTAGAAAATTTCTCAAATTATTTTCAATCAATACATTGAAACCTTAAATTTCTTTGAGACATTTGAAAAATAAGTTTTTAGTGATCTATTGACACGAAAATGGTTTGAAATCGTTTCCTAGCAAGAGAATCTCGTTCATGAATGTATTGTTGTGAAACATACGAGTTCATATTATGAAAATTTCAATCTTTCTTTAAATTAATCTTGTTAAATTGATATAAAACGAAAATTGGTTTGGTTTTTTGTTCCCTTGTAGTTTTTTTCACTATTTTATGTTGTTTTTAATACAAAAATCACACATTTTTGTGCCAAGAAAAACCGCGACCAATAATTTGAAAAATCATTTTTTTAAACTTTCAAAATCTCTCTAAATATCTGCTGTTTTTTATAAAGATTAGATTAAAATCTTGTTGGTATGTTGTTTCTGGGTTGTTTTATGATGAAAATCGCTCAAAAATCTTGCTTTTTTTAGCTTGACGAAGCTCCCGGGCGTAACACGATTTTGAGCGGGTCAACCTGCCAAAAAAAGAAAAAGACACCACAATAGAGAAATATCAAGAAATCTTAGGGATTAGGGTGAGATAATGGGGGAGACGTCCTATTTATATTTCTCATTAAAAAGTCTCACGAAATCCACACCAATAGAAATTTCATTAAAATCGTCAGATTTTTTAATACCATAACATTATTTTTTCTTTGTTTAAAATTCTGATTGAATATCAATGGATTTGGACGAACTTTAAAATAATCTTTTAAAATTCTAATCAAATATCTCGTGACTTTTTTTTAATCTTTTAAAATCCTAATTGAATATCAATGGATTTTTTTGTCCAAAAATAATTCATTAAAATCTCAATCTAATACGCTCCCTTAATTTACCGTATATATACAATGTGTTATGTTTATCTCATCTTACATGAGATAAACAATTTTTCTACACACACAAAAAGTATTGAGTCTCACCATTCTTTTTTTCTCTACTCTTACATGTGGGTCCCACTCATACTTTTATTTCTACATATGAGATAATTTTTTTCTACAACATAAGAAAAATATATCCCATATAACAATTACTTTACAAAAGCTGGAGGTGAGATAAACAGAAAATCCTAGTTGAAATAATCCAATAATACAGAAATAACACAATATTAAGTAGGGTTTGCTATTTTGGGCCACCTTGGTATCCCGTCCATGTTTCACCCTGTTTGTAAACAATAATAAGGATGTTGATGGGTTGAGTCGATTCCCCAAGCGCCCCTAACCATCTCATTAGGAATTCAAGCTAATAATTGAAATAATCTCATCTGTGACGCTATATAAAAAAGCCTATTTTTTAAACACCAATTAATCTATCGAGGCTTATCCATAGTTGGAAAAAATCTTCCAAGCTACGGATGTATGATACATCACCCCAAAATGGAATTTTTTTTGGAGGACTTACATGGGAATAGAAATAGAAAAAAGGAGTAGAATGAAATTTTCAATTCCAAAAATGGAAAAAAGAGTACCCAATAGGGTACCTCGGCACTCAAGTTTTGCTCCCGTAGTTGATCTCCGCAAATACAAGTCTTAATTTTATTGAGACAGGTGTTGCAGTTCTCAGTTCTAAATACTAATGCAGCTCTAGCATTTGAAATCTTCAATTATAATGTAAAATATCCACTTTGGGCCAAAACTTCTGCGATAGAATAAAAAAAAATAAAAAATCATGAGTTCACACCAAACT
The DNA here is from genome assembly GCA_032173675.1 of Gastrolobium villosum. NCBI lineage: Eukaryota > Viridiplantae > Streptophyta > Magnoliopsida > Fabales > Fabaceae > Gastrolobium > Gastrolobium villosum. The sequence goes on along the minus strand of JAVKPL010011589.1, from coordinate 38,315 downwards.
ACCATTTCTGCACTGAAGCATGTAACAGAGAGAAAACAGATCACGATTTGATCTATTTCTCTAATTATCAATGACTAGACTGTACACAAAATTATTTATATTTATTGAATGTTAGTTTTCAATTCTTCTTTGCTATATATGCGTTTAATATGTTTCCACAAACTTCTCTTTTTTTGGATGATATCTTATTTTTTAGGCTAATTTGTAAATTGCGCCAAATTTGACAAGTGGCTCTATATGATTTCTGATATAGCAATTAACCCGGTGTGAGAGAAATAACTACATGATTTTATTATATATAAAAAAAAACAACATAAAAATGGTATAAAAGAAGGTGAAGAGGTATAAAAAAAGCTGGATTATACTAGCGTGTGGGAGCGTGGAAAAGAAAACTTTTTTCTCTGCTAGGGTTTCTTAGTCTTTTATGGAGGATTTCCAAGCCGCTTCGAAGGAGGAGGAAGACAACCTCTCCCGGAGCAATAAAAAACCCAAAGGAGCTGGGATTCAAGATGCCACGATGGATGAGAGCATGAAAACAGGGGAGTCAAGCTTAATAGAGGTTCCAATCTAGGAGGAAGACAAACACGAAGATTCCGCAGAAGAAAAAAAGAAGAAACCTGCCTCGTACAGAGACTCCTTGCTGAACCTAAACCTTAATGGAGGAGGAGTATTTGTAGACGATGACGAGGAAGACTGGATCGCGCAACAGAAAAGGGAAGACAAGTTTGAAGAAGCTCTCGAAGGCAGTTTGGATAAGGGGGACGAAGACCCTTTGTGCCCGTGATACCACTTACCCATCGATGAGTACAAAGAAGACTGTAAGGAGTGGAGAAATGCCCTCATTTTCAAGCTATTGGGTAAGAAGATCAACATGAGATTCCTAGTGAACCGGCTGTTAAAAATGTGGGGCTTAAAAGGGGTATATGAATTCGTGGACTTAGAAAACGACTTCTACCTGGTGAGACTGTGGGATGAGCAGGACTACCACCATGTACTGGAGGAAGGGCCATGGATCGTGGCGGACCACTACGTGACTGTCCAGAAATGGAGGCCAATGTTCAACCCTTTTGATGATACAGTCAGAAGGTTAGCCGTGTGGATTCGCATACCAGGTTTGCCTTTAGAACTTTATAAGACAAAACACCTGAGAAATATAGGTAATATTTTTGGTAGAACTTTAAAGATTGATAGAAATTCGATTAGAACAGGGGAGTCTAGTGTAGGAGAATGTACGGAAAGAGGGAAGTTTGCTAGAATATGTGTTGAAGTGGATTTGAAAAAGGGTCTGTTAGCTAAATTTATGTTTGCAGATAGAATCTTTCCTGTAGCCTATGAAGGGCTGCACATGATTTGTTTCAATTGTGGGGAATATGGTCATAGACAAGATAACTGCCCAATGAAGGTCAGTAAGAACCCATCTCAGGAGGGGAGCCCAACTGTGGAACCTATCATCCCAAGACGAAATAATTCAGAGATGAAGTTAAAAGAAATTGATGAAAATGATCATGATAGTTGGATGATTGTTCAAAGGAAATCCAAAGGGAAGCCTTCTAACCCAGCCCAACCCCAGTCGACTTCAAGTGATCTGCATAAAGTGAAATCTCCCAAGTTGAAGAAGGAAGTAGACTCTATCATTAAGGGTGGATCCAGATTTGAAGTTATAGGTGTGGAAGAGAAAGCTAAGGAACCGGCTGTTGAATCTACTTCGGTTCCAAAGGGGAAAGAACCCGTGTCAATCACCATTCCTGCCCCAGCTCAAGTCAGGAAAGGTGGGGTATCCATCAAAGTAAGATCTTCGGTTCGTCCCAACAAAAATGGGAAGGATCACCAAGTTCCTAACAGCCTATCTAAAAAAGGCAGCCCCTCCACCTTTAAACAGAGGACGAGCAAATCTGACACAGTGTCTACCTCTGCCCTCAAGGCCCGGTCTCCAGCTTTTCAAAGGAATAAAAATCTCAACCCCTCTATTGGTAAGGCAGAGAGTATTCCCAGTAGCGAAAGGAAAAATAAGGAACCCCAGAGGACCCCCTGATTAAACCCCCTGATGCTTTAGATATTATGAAAGCTTATGATCAAACTTTGGGTGACAGTGACCCTTTGAAAGATATCACCAACCTTGGTGGGACTCAAGTGTACTCCAATTTCCTCTGAGTGTCTTAGTTTTGTGGGCTCTCTTTTTTGTGGATTGGTTTTAATGATAGTGTGCACCTGGAACATAAGAGGGGTGGGGAAGAAAGGTCTCTCTGCTCTTCTTAAAGACTTTGTTATTTCCAACCAGATTCAAGTTCTGGTGTTGATGGAAACTAGGATTGGGGGTAAAAAAGCTAATAGGATTTTTAAGAAATTGGGCTTTGATAGCCATTTCCAATAAGATCCGATAGGCTTCTCAGGGGGTATTTGTATCCTTTGGAACAAAGAGATCGTTGAAGTCAGCATCATTGAAGCTAAGCATCAATTCATACACTCGAATCTGAAGTGGAAAGAATCGAATAAAGTGGAATGCTTTACTGCCATCTATGCTAGCCCTAGAAGAGTTGAAAGATTCAGCTTGTGGGAAGATATTGGGAGATTGAAGAATCTGGTTTCTGGTCCTTGGGTGCTTATGGGAGACTTTAATGCTTATATTAGTCACACTGAGAAAAAGGGTGGAGGGGAAGCTTCTTGGAATAACATCCAAGACTTCCAAGACTGCCTAGCTGAGTGTGATCTTGATGATCTGGGTTTCTGTGGGCCTGCCTACACCTGGAAAAGGGGAAATCTTCATGAAAGACTGGACAGAGCAGTGGCTAATGGGGAGTGGATTCTGCAGTTCCAGGACAGATTTGTCAACCACCATCAATTCAATGGCTCTGATCACAGACCGTTAACTCTAGGTGAAAGGATCAAAGACAGGTATAAAGGAGGGCCCAAACCTTTCAAGTTCCTTGAAGCCTGGCTAACCCATGAGGAGTTTGGTAATATTGTGAACTCGTGCTGGAAGAATCAGAATGGCTGGAGTTCTGCAATTGCCTCCTTCCAGAAACATGCTTCCGATTGGCACCATTCTACCTTCATGGAAAAGCAAAGGGAGAAGAGGAGAATTCAGGCCAGGCTTAAAGGAGTGGAGGAGATGCTAGACAAGGGCCCTGATAACACTCTGGAAATCCTCCATAAAGATCTCTGGCAGCAGTTGAATCTAATTTTTATTCAAGAAGAGCTGACTTGGTTTCAAAGAGCCAGGAGCAACTGGTTGATTTATGGGGACAAAAACACCAGATACTACCATACCTCTACAATCATTAGAAGAAGGAAAAATAAGATAAAGCGCCTTAGAGATGGGCAAGGCAGTTGGAAGGAGGATGACCCCTCCCTTCAAAGCTTAGCCTTAGACTTCTTCAGCAACCTTTATACAGAAGATATGCAGGTCAAACCAAAATTTTTCTTAAAAGGTGCCTTCCCTTTGTTAAGTGAAAGAACCACAATTTTTTTGGATAAAACCCCTTCGGAGGAAGAGATCAGAAGTACTCTCTTTGGCATGAACCCCCACAAAGCCCCTAGCTCGGATGGGTTGCATGCTGTGTTCTTCCAAACTCAGTGGATTTTTGTCAAGGAAGCTGTCCTGGATTTAGTGAGAGAAGCCTTCTCTAATCCCTCTAGGGTGGCTCATATCAACCAAACCCTCCTCTGCCTCATTCCCAAGGTTGATAATCCGGAACTTATATCTGAGTTTAGGCCGATAAGCCTTTGCAACGTGATCTACAAGCTTATTACGAAGATTATCTCTAATAGGCTGAAAGGACACTTGCCTTATCTGGTTATGCCGAACCAGTGTAGTTTTGTTAAGGGGAGACAAAGTGCCGATAACATCATCATTGCGCAAGAGATGATACACTCTATGCGTGGTAGTAAAGGTAAGAAAGGTTGGATGGTGATTAAAGTGGATCTTGAGAAAGCTTATGACAGAATTGGGTGGGACTTCCTTGAAGACACTCTCACGGACCTCAAGCTGCCTATTAAGCTAATCAACCTCATCATGAGTTGTGTCACCTCTTCCACTATGAACATTTTATGGAATGGTGCCAAAACTGAGGAATTCAAACCCACTAGAGGGCTTAGGCAAGGGGACCCCCTTTCTCCCTATCTTTTTGTGCTTTGCATGGAGAGACTTGCCCACCTCATTACAACAGCAGCCAATCAGAAGATTTGGAAACCTGTTCTGCTTAGTAAGGAAGGTCCCCCCATATCTCACCTCTTCTTTGCAGATGATCTCCTGTTATGTTGTGAAGCCTCCATAGAGCAAGCTGAAGTGATTAACAGCATTCTGACCCACTTTTGTGCAGCTTCGGGTCTGAAAGTCAATAATAGTAAGACTAAGGTCTTTTTCTCCAGGAATGTTAATCATACCAGAGTCACTGAGATTAGTCAAAAGCTGGGATTCTCTTTCACTTCGGATCTTGGTAAATATTTGGGGGTCCCCATCCATCATAAGAGAGTTGGAAAAAAGTCCTTCAAATTCATCCTTGACAAAGCGAATAAGAGACTGAATGCTTGGAATCAAGCCTCTCTTGCCATGGCTGGCCGGGTCACTCTTGCTAAATCTGTGGTGGCTGCTATCCCTTCTTACACAATGCAAACTTCTTATCTGCCCGTGGGAACTTGTGAGGAGCTGGAGAAAAAAATCAGAAGCTTCATTTGGGGCTCTAGTGAGAATGCTAGGAAAGTGCATGCTGTCCCTTGGAAAGCGGTTTGTAAAGACAAATCAGAAGGGGGTTTGGGGTTCCGGAACATGAGATCCCTGAATCAAGCCTACCTTATGAAGATTGGCCATGGTCTTGTCACTAATCCGGGGGCTCTTTGGGCCAGGGTCCTTAGAGGTAAATACAAGGTGAGTGACAGCTTTGTCCCCAAGCTGAAGGCTGCCCAAAATTCCTCCAATTTGTGGAGAGGTCTTGGCAAAGTGTGGCCTCAGGTTAAGAGCAGAACGAGGGTCATGATAGGGGATGGCTTGAATACTCTATTTTGGAGAGATAAATGGATCCCAGATTTCTATCCCCTTTTGAACTACACCTCTCAAATTATATCTCCAGAAATGGTTGACTGGAAAGTTGGGGAGGTGATCAACAGTGAATATGGGTGGAATTGGACTAAATTTGAGCACCTAATAGATCCTGAGGCTGCCAAAGCTATAGCTGGAATTCTCCCCCCCTCTCATTGGAATGGCCGGATAGAGCCATCTCGACTGATTCTAAGGATGGAGCTTTCTCTATAAGCTCAGCCTATAAAGAGTTAGTTTGCTCTCATGAAAACGCCCCTAACCTGAACTGGAACCTTATTTGGGACTGGGATGGTCCTCAAAGAATAAAAAATTTTCTTTGGCTCTTGATGGGGGAGAATCTTCTAACTAACTCTAGAAGAAAACAAAGACATATGGCTACTACTGATTGCTGTCCTAGGTGCAATTCAGAAACCGAGGACAGCATCCATATGATCAGGGACTGTGTCTGGGTGAAAAGCCTATGGATGAAACTGGTGAACCCCTCTCAGCATGCAGAATTTTTTTCTACCAATATTTGCAATCTTCTCCAATCTAATCTCCACCATAAAGCTAACAGCCCCCATAACTCAGATTGGCATCTTCTTTTTGGAGTCATTTGTTGGATGGTGTGGAATGAGAGAAATAACTTGGTCTTCTCTAATGATGCTCTTTCTTCAGATGCTGTGACTAGGAAAACTGTTATTTTTGTTAAAAACTACAAGGAGGCTCAAAGCAAATTAATTTTTGCTGGTCTTCAACATAAAACCAAATCTGTGGTGCAGATTAGATGGCTTAAACCTCCTCCTAATTGGATCAAGCTAAATGTGGATGGCTCTAGTTCGAATGGTGGTAGGAACACTGGGTGTGGGGGAGTTATTAGAGATGAGGAAGGTTCCTGGAAGCTGGGGTTCTCCAAGAATCTGGGTGTGGGCAACTCGGCTATGGCTGAATTGTGGGGTATCCTCACTGGCCTTGATATCGCTTGGGAGAAGGGGTTTAGGAAGGTTCATGTGGAAAGTGACTCCAAGTTTGCAGTGGATTTCATTGAAAATAGGTGTCCTTCTAATCACCCATTGTCCTGCCTTTATTTACGTATCCTCAATTTAATGCATAGAAGATGGGAAATTAAAGTATCCCATATTTATAGAGAAGCTAACATGGTTGCTGACTGGATGGCTGTTAATGCTCACCTGCATAGTTGGGAAACTTGTTTTGTTTGGGATATTCCTGATGGTTGCAGAGATAGATACTTCAATGACTTTAGGGGCATTTCTAGGCCCAAGCTTTGTTAGTTTTTTCTGCTAGTGTTTTCTTTGTTTCCTTTTGTATCCAAAAAAAAATAAACAACATGATTTCAATTTTAACTTTCAACATATATCATATTGTCTTTTATTGCATACTGTTCTGGATGACCCAACTGGCTAGCCCAACTCTAAGTAATTAATTCACATCAGTCCTATTGGCTCCTGCACGCCACCTTTGTTATCAGTGTCCCTATGCAATAGATTCACCAACATAAGATTCCAGAATATCTTACATTGGGTTGCTATCTTCTTTTGATAGCCTCCCAAACATTCCAAATAAATATCTTTCTTTCACAGCTACTGCTTCAGCCATTGTTACTATTGTAACAAGGGCTACAAAGTGCATCCCATGACACTTTTGACTTTTCCTGAGGAGAGTTGACATGGTTCACTCTCTATACAAGCAAGACATCATTCCCTTCTATAAATACCATCATTATCACCCAACAGAGACATTTTCAACATATACGCCGTTACCCTGCTATACCATAGAGCCATTGTAGCCTTTCCCACACACAACCCCCTAACCCCGACACCCCCTCCCTCCCAATTCTTATCGTTTTGCACCACATCTGGGACTTCATCGTTTAACTTGGTCTGTATTTGTGCTAATATTGATATCCCTATAGTGACCGATGCTTGGGCACGCAACCCCACAAATGGTACACATACCATATAATTCATGTATTTAATTATCAATACTTTTTGTGGTCAATTAAATACGAGAAATAGATATATCATGTTGTAGGAAATTGGCTCTATCATGTCATAGACACAACCAATGTGAACCCACCACTTTCTTTTATTTTTTTATTTTTTTTTCTAAATGATGGGATCCATATTGGTTGTGTCTATAACATGACATAACCAATTTCCTACACATTTATTTCCCTTAAATAAAATCACATAACATTATTTTTTTGTGGTCAACTAGGAAATTTTTAGTGTTCGCTTGTTAGTCTGGTAAATAATTTGATGAACAGTAGTAATAAAATGATCATTGTTTGATGCTCTCCGGCAAGTATACCGATCGCACAAGTAATAAAATGATAAGTAAAGTTCGTCTCCACAGGGATTGGGATCTAATATCAATTAAACATTTTCTCAAAGAATGGAAGAATTCAAATAGGGTTGTGACAAATATTGTCAAATTGAGTGAAATTTTGAAATCTGAAAATAAAAGACTTATTTTTGTATTTTTATTTTGAGAAATAAAACAAAGAACAAAGATTAATTTTTGTAAATATTAAAAAACATTGCAGCCAGGGTTCATTCACCAAATGATCCCCGCTTTTTAATCTGGATTGGTTTACAATAATTATTTATATAATTACTCAGATAAATTATCATCTAAAAGATTCAATAGTTAACCCTCAATTCCTTGCAAGGTTAACCCTTTAATCCCATGAGGAACCCCAATTCCTTGCAATGTTTCTCATGGGATCAAGCAATGGGCGCGATAATTTAAGCATCTGCAATCATATACACGTCTATTCCTAGCACGCATACAGATCGTTATCTTACCCCCTTTCGAGATCAAAACCCCAATATTCCTATCTAGGGTTTTGATCCTCTGAATATCCCCAACTATTAGATCGATCAATTCTAACAAAGGAAATATCAAATTCGCACAGAGTAACGATAAAGATAATTATATAAATCAAAAACCATAAACCAATCCTTCGTATCAAAGGTTCACATATGGATCGTGACCCTGACTACAATAAAAAGATCTAGCCAATCAACATACTGATTGCTGATCTAAAATTCAACATAAAAAAAATAAAAGAGAAAGAAAAAGAAGATGAAGACGAAGAACGAAGAACGCGAAGAACTCCACAGCTGCCTCTTTCTTCCCCTGGTCCAGATCTGAATGAATGGAATGGTGGAGGACCACCCTTTTTATACTTGAGTTTATGGGCGTGGTCCATGTGATGTTGCGTGTATAGATAAGGATGACACTTCAGCGTGATGTAATGCTGACAAAGCATCCTATCATTATTTGCTGCAGTGCCAGCTGTGCTTTGACTCAGCGCTTTGATTACAGATTCTTTCCTTAATTGCTTCAGCGCTAATTGAGGATAGTTTGAAATGCGATGTAATGTTTAAATGCTCATCCTCGCAATTTGAATCTCTTCCTTTTTAACTGGAACAAGATGAAGAACGAAGAACGCCACAGAGCCCTTCTCCTCCAGTCTCTCCAGATCCAGATGGAATGGAATTATCAAAATGTGTGAGATTTCCTCTGAAGACTGAATTGTGTGTCATGGAGTGTGTGGAGAGGAACCTTTGCATAGGTAGCAACTAGGGTTTCGCCGCATCTTTCAAAATTACCCCTGAAACGTGTAATGTAATAATTAATTACAACTTTATTACCGAAACGTATAATGTAAAGATTTAATTAAAACTTTATTACGTAACTGAAAAATTAAATTAAAACTTATTACGTAACGAAAGAATTAATTAAAAACAGTTTTGAATTCAAATTTTGAATTCAAATTTCGCTTCTTTTTCCTGTAAAAACACAACTAACAGGTGCATATTATTGACATACAAAGAATCAACATAATTAGCAAATATGTATTTAAATTGCTCTCTTATGACTCAATTCTTGTCAATTTTAACACAGAAAAATCACACTTGCCAGAGGCACATCATTGTTCCTCAAGACTCACTTCAATTTTTAGGTGTCGTCCAAGCACACCCTTAACAGTAAACAGTAAAACACCCCGTATGCAAAAGGCTAGAGAAAGTGGCCAAGTTTCTTTCTTTGTATTTGATGTTGTTGTTTTTCCTTAGTCTAGCAAACTTGTGCATACTGCATACTACAGTGTGCATACGACAAAAAGGAAGAATAAGACCCATCTGGCAATGGTGTCACGGGTGAAATACCATCTCTTTCGTTCGACCACATTACCCGCCGTATCACCATATCCTTTTTGTTAGAATTGAATAACCACATAAAAATATCTATGAAAGCTTTTTTTATAAAACTTGCTTACTTGCACATTTTTGTTCATAATGATTACATCTTCTTATATGCTCTAAGTTGCTAAAAGTAACTTAAAAACTATTAAAAGCCATAAAACAGAAACAGAACAAAACTGCTAAAAATGGACACTCATTCAATCCTAAACATGAAACTTCTAAACCCATTAATTCAAAACGGACATTAATTAAAAAATGGAAATTTTAACGTTTATCTAATAACACTCCTCCATAAACTTAAATTCTTCTTTCTTTCTTCGCATTGCTTCTGTTTTTCTTCAATTTTCTGATTGCGCCTGTTTTCTTCAATCTTGATCAATTTGATGTTTTTATTTTATTCGGTGGCTTCTTCAATTTGATATTTTCAGTTTCATTAGCAGGACTTTCCTTGTTTCCATTCGCTGCATCTTCTTCACCTGCAAGTTTCTCGCCACCCAAATTCTTCTCAGTTTCATTCGCCAATTCATCAGTTGCTTTCATAATTTTATTTACTCGTCCAATCCCAATTTCTGCATCATTGGTATTATCAACAAAACCTCTTTTTCTCTTCAAGAACACATCATTTTCTTCAAATGCACATTCCAATTTTCCGCCGTTCTCGGCTCCTTCATTGTCGTCTTCCTCGCACCTCCTCAATGGCATCTCGGACCAGCGACCTATGCCGGTTGCCGACGTCGACCTCGTCATGCCGGGGTCGAGCTCTTCTCCAAAACATGAACTAGGTGATTTAGTCGGGATCTCCCCCATCCCGGTTATCAACACGGAACTCGGATTCGCGATCTCCTCCATGCCGGTCTCCATCAAGCACCTCGACTTCTCAATCTCTTTTTCGATTTTCGACTCTGTCTCCAGACACTCAGGTTCCGTGAAGTCTTCTACCTCGACAATGGATTTGTCGTTCCCGTCATTCTCCTCTTCGATCTCGGCTCCTTCGTTCTCCTCATCTTCTATCTCGGCTCCTTCGTTCTCCTCCTTTTCTATCTCGGCTCCCTTGGCCGCAGACATCTCCATCGTCTTCTTCGCCGAGTCGTCTCTTACGCGCTCCGGCACGTCAATCTCCTCCGCGGATGCGTTACCGCTGGCAACCATGGATTACGCCATCTCGGACTCTTCTTCATCCGCATCATTCACCTCATCTTCATCATCATCATTGAAGATTTCATCTTCTTCATTAATCAGATCAAAACGTCCAGGCAAGTATTTTGTTATGAAGGCCATTAGAAAATCCTTCCACATATTATCAAAGTCGCTGCAGTTCCATGTACGGAACCATTTGATTGCGCTTCCTCTGAGTCTTCTCATGGCTACCTGTCATTTGTCCTCCGTCCAGTTTTTTCTTTCCGAAAAAATTCCTTCAAACAGAGAAGCCAATCTAATGCTTCATCCTTATCTCCATGGAAGAGTGGCACCTCCAACTCCTCGCTCTTTTTCTCCATACCTCTGATACCAATTTGTTAGAATTGAATATCCACACAAATGTAAGAGACAACCACACATAAATATCTATGAAAACTTTTTCTATAAAACTTGCTTACTTGCACACTTTTGTTCATAACGATTACATCTTCTTATATGCTCTAAGTTGCTAAAAGTAACTTAAAAACTATTAAAAGCCATAAAACAGAAACGAAATAAAATTGCTAAAAACGGACACTCATTCAATCCTAAACATGAAACTTCTAAACCCATTAATTCAAAATGGACATTAATTAAAAAACAGAAATTCTAACGTTTATCTAATAACACTTTTTCCCATTTTCTCTAAACTTTCTTTTGTTTCTTCTCTTTTCTTTTGTTTATTTTATGCATACAAATATATAGTAGGGAAAAAAGTTTTGCAGATAAGTTATCAGCATTTAGGGCCTGTTTGGTGTGATGTATAAGGCCTGATAGTATAAGCTTATACCATACGTTATGATATTTTTAGTTGTTTGGTGTGACCATCGTATAGTATAGGCTTATACAGCAGGATCCCCTCATACATCAAAATGATGTATAACTTAATCAAGCCTAGGAGTGGTGGATTAGGCATGATAAGAGGATGATGTATTAATATTGCTTACAAGTACAACTCCTAAGAACTAATATATCATTTCAATATTTATACATTAAAATAAATTTTTTTAACATATTAACTTTTAAAATATTGAATGATATTATTTTATACAATACCATGCCAAAAGCTGGATAGTATTAAAATTTAATCAGGTCTTATTTAATCAGGTCTTATACAATCAGGTCTTATACAATCAGGTCTTATACTATCAAGCCTTATACTATTAGGCCTTATATTATACTAAGCACCAGACATGCCCTTATTCTCAAAACTACGTCGTTTTGGTATTGAAATATTAAAAAATTATAAATGTAAAGACTATTATAACCCTGAAATAAATTAAAATTACAAAAATATCATGATTTCATCCCAAAACGACATCGTATTGGACTTACTGCAGATAACTTATCTACAGTAACCGTAGAAAAAGCCAACCCTATATAATATGTTAAACACAATTTGTACAAATATTCAGGGTATACCAAAACTAATCAAATATTACCAACTTATATAATAGACTTCCAAAAGCCTCTCTATAATTTATAAATTAAGATGCAATTATCACATTCATTTTCACACGGTTTTAAGATTCCCCAATTCAAAGGTCAAAACAACTCCCCAGCCCAATATTCCAAACTTATGTTATGTTCTTGGAGCCGTCCAAATCTAATAAATAATAATAACTCATCCCTATTTTTTTTAGGCTTGTATTTTTCTTATGTTATTGGAGATAAGTATCTCCTACCATAGATACATGATGTGGTGGAACCCACTACCCATTAAAAAAAGAAAAAAGAAAAAAGTGGTGGCACAACTTTTTATGTCAGAGGAACATGAGATAGTTATCTGATGTTAAATGAAACAATGATTTTCCCTTTTTTTTAATATTATGCTACTATTATAGTTGTTGCTTTATGGGTTGCCGTTTATAGCTAATTAAATGAGTTGCGAATGGTCGTCGCCAACACGGTGTCACTGTCACGACTCTCCAGTATCCCTAAACCTATAATTATACAAAATAAAATATCTCATTTATTTTTTACCAAAAAAAGAAATATCTCATTTATTGCTCACAATATTATTTACAAAGCATTAATTTTATTCTCATTAAAATAAGCATATAAAAGGTAAATTATTATATTTGGAAACATTATTTATTTATATAATATTAGGCCAGCTTAGTGGGTTGTGGGGATATAAATTATTTATGCATTTGGATTGACGTCAGCGGATATATTGCCGGAAACATAGCGATTTATATCATTACAGCAAACTTTCTTGCCGCGTGGAATAAATGTAACCAAAAAGTTTTATCCCTTTTATTAAGATTCTACCGTATGCTTTTCAATTTATTTGATGCGTGACATAATGATTGATTAACATGGACAAAGAAAATCACAAAAACAAAACAATAGATTTGAAAGGTCGTAATCAAATAATATGACATCGTTACTGATGATTTAAAAGAGAGAAAAATATATGAATCTTAAATAAATAATTATGGGATTTTATAAGAGTTATGTTATAGGAAAAATGATTGTGTTATGTTATAGAAATTCGTTTTGTGTGTCAGATTTTATTTGCTGCGGGTTCCACAAAATGTTGTAAGTGTAGGAAAGTTTTTGTGATAAATGATAGATGATAAATCCATAATTATCACCAAATAACATGATTACTTTTTTTCCTATAAAAGAATCCAAACATCCCAAAACAAAAAAAAGAGACTACAACGTGAAGTAACAGCATCAGCAAAGAACAAACAACAATAGACTACGCATGAATCCTAAAACAGAATATATCATATTGTCATAAACATGGCCACCAAGAATGCCACCTTTTTTCTCCCATCTCCAAAATCCTTTCCCATTAGCACATGCAAACACCCCTTCTTTCCCCTACTTACCAGTTGCTAGTGCTCTCTAACCATCATAACCAAACAACACCCAAGTCCAATTTTTTAATAAAGTTCATTACTTTATGCCCAGTAAAGTCCAAACAACAGCAAAGAATCCACTTTGTTTTCTTCCTGCAATAAAGAATTGGAGTTACCGAGAATCAGTTACTCTTGACTCCTGCATCCTCTATTACCGTCCTTATTTTCTTCCTCAGCACATCTTATCTCTCTCTCTCTCTCTCTCTGCTTCCTTCTGTTCTGGTTTTCTGCAATGGCGACCCTTGCAGACATTGGTGTCTCTGCTGTCATCAACATACTCACTGCCTTTGCTTTCTTGCTGGCGTTTGCTCTGCTCAGAATCCAACCCATCAATGATAGGGTCTACTTTCCTAAGTGGTATATCAGTGGTGGAAGAAGCAGCCCGAGGAACTCTCGGAATTTTGTGGGAAAATTTGTGAACCTCAATTTCAAGACTTACCTTACCTTCCTGAATTGGATGCCCCAGGCTCTGAGAATGAGTGAAGCTGAGATTATTAGCCATGCTGGTCTTGACTCTGCTGTTTTCCTTAGAATCTATACTCTGGGGTATTTTCCTTTTAGCCCTTGCATTCTTCTTTGCATAAAGTTTCAATTTTTCTTCTAAATTCTCTCTCTGTATGGCTCTATTGTTGTTGTTGGTGTTTTTTTTTTTTTTTTTTTTTTGGGCACCCCCCTACTAGCACCTTCTGCTTTCAACACAACTCATAATGGGTTGTGAAAAATTACCATTTTTTTGTTTTTAATTTTATCATAAAAAAATTTCATTTTTTTTTTTTGTATAATCCGGAGGTATCCTTTCAATCTCCTCCGGTCACTTGCCTTCGGGGTACTGCCATGTAGGCTAGCCTTTGAATTTTGCTACCGGAGGAATGATGAGACTAATCCCCAACCGAGAAGTAGACACTTTCCTCCTCTCACCCCAAGATTTTTCAAGAATTTGATTGAGTCACGGTTTGAACGCCAAACCCTTGGAGTTGCCAATTGAGGGTTAAAAATTTCATTTTTAATTAGTACATTGTCTAGTCTCTCTCTCTCTCTCCTGACTAGAAAGAGAATTGTGTTTCTGGGAATAGTGATTTTGTTTGTTGTGTAATTGATGTGATTCATTGTTATGCGGCGATCATGTTTGGAAAATTGTTCAGGAACACTATCTGTTTGTCCTTCTCAAAATATTAAGCATTTAGTGGTTGTATGCTTTTGATTATCAGAGAATTCCAGAGAGTCATGCCGTGTGGTTTTCAACTTTCTTTTTGCTAATGCCAGCTTTTTTTCAAACCCTTCCGTGGAAGCTTCAACTTTGGGATGTGTTCATGTTGTTACGTTTTACGCTTTTCCTTTAAGCTCCCTCTATTTCTGTTCTCTAATGTGAATTATTTTGTGTAACGTGTGAAGGCGGCATCTTTTCTGTCAATCATACTTATACAGTCCTTAAATGTTAATACCATCATTTGAACTTGCACGTGACATGATTTTACCTGCAGATTTTACTATTTGTGCTTATATATGCATTTGAGATCATGAAAATAAAGAGAAGCATCTTATTTTCCAATTTAACGTTAATATTGAAACTATTTTACTGTGTTGTGAGCTTTCTGACTAGTTTTTCTCTCTTATCCTTCAGCTTAAAGATTTTTGTTCCAGTGACAATTGTGGCACTCCTCGTTCTTATTCCGGTCAATGTATCAAGTGCGACATTATCTTTCCTAAGAAGAGAATTGGTAGTGAGCAATATTGATAAACTCTCAATATCAAATGTTCCACCTAAATCTCTAAGGTACGGTTATGTTTTCTTCTAACTCTAAAACAAAATAAGATATAAAATACAAATAAATAAGGGTAAAGTGTGTGTCATTTTAAATTATGATGTAAAGTTGTGTCATTTTAAGAGAGAGAAAGAGATAGATAAAGGAGGAGAGAGAGTTGACAAAAAAAATAAAGGTGTGGGTCCCACCTCTTTGTGAGAGTGAAAGGATATAAGTTGTGTCATTTAAAAGGACAAACATTTTTCCGAATAAATAATTAATTGCATTTTTTTTTTGAACTAATGCCTCCCTTGAGGTCCAAGTTGGTGCTTCCTTTTCTTGGCATGAACATGAACTACTCATGTCACTCATGGCTTAGAACCTAATTAGGAAAAATGTTATTGAAGCATATCTTCCATTGTCTCGGGATAATTGGGGTGACAGTAAACTAGAGGGCTAAGTACAATAATGATTTCTTAAAGTGAAATTTCAAAAATTATACTAAAACAAGTTCTGAAGATAATTGCCAATTTTATGTTGTCTGATTATACATCTAGGGAAGTCTTTTATGTATATCTCCAAGAAAACAATTTCTCATACTGAGATTTTATGATCTCAGTTTCAAAAAAGACTTTCGACATATGTAACTAATTAGTATTAATTTTGTTCCTTCAAGGAGTTCACCTTTAATCATATACTACTGAAACAAAATACATATATATTGAATATTTGGTATGCTAATGTCATGGCACCTGAGGTTTTAATAAAAAACTCATCCAATCCTTGGTATCTAGTATCTAGTTATCTACTGTTTACCATGTTTTCTATTCATATGTATGTATGTATTTATCTTTCTCTATATCTCTCTTGTTCTGGTTAAATCCTGTCATATTTATCTTTTATGTCTATTACAATGCAGGTTACATCTTCACGATAGTCTTTTTGTGTTACCACCTCTTTTACTTGTCTAACAGCTGTAATTGAAAATTTCAGATTTTTTGTTCACATAGCATTGGAATACCTGTTCACAATATGGACTTGTTTTCTGCTTTACAAGGAATATGATAATATAGCATCAATGAGATTGCTTTTCTTGGCCTCACAATGCAGGCGTGTGGAGCAATTCACGGTGAGTTGAAAGTTTTAATTCACTTTTAATAAAGCAGGATAAAATTTAAAATGTTAATATTTGCAAGAATGTATCTCTTGGAGCTCCTCACCGTTTTCTCAATCAGTGAGGTGTATGTTTTAGAGTAAGTGTGTATTATGGTAAGGCTTGAATTTTTCTTTTGATTAGTTTATATTTCATGAGTTTGTAAACAAATTATGGGGTGTGTAAGGTATCACCATAGTCCAAGCTAAGACGTGTGTATAATACCCTTTGGACGAGCCTTAAGATGACCAAGTTGATCATCATGGCCAACCTTACCAGTAAAGATCCACTGGGAATTCTCAACAGACATTCCGGGAGGAAGAAGAATGAGATCCCAAGTACCACTGCTTTGAAGGGCTCACATTTCATCAACCAGCTTGTTTCCAGGATGAGATAAAGATAACATTACTTAAGATCAGATATCAGCAGAGAGTAAGAGAGTTACAACGATAACTTTGTGGATACCAAGTGTAACCAAGGAAGCTACACTTGAGTGACCGAGCCGAAAGCTTATAAGTCCAAAATTGAGATTGTTAAGAAAACAAGTAGGTCCAAAGACACGGGTTGCCAAGGAATGCAGAGACTGATGGAAAACTTAGGGTTGCTTCTCGTCAAGCTCTAAATATCATGTTAAGGAAAGATGAAAAGAGAGACATATCACAGGGGAGGCTAAATTATATAGACAAGAAACTAGTAATTACATAGATCACAAATGTCCTAATTACTTTACATGATTTGGTCTATACAATGAATTTGACACTATTTACATACTTTCCAACAGGAGTTCTTGACTATCTGCTGCATATGAATGTAACTCGTTTTGTTTTTTTTTTCCCTCACTATTTGTATGTTGTTTGATTTGATATTTACTGGTTCAATGTTGATGTCCTCTATCTATTTAGGTAGTTTTCCACCCATGATGCTTTTTCATGATTATTGTATAATGAAATAATGTATCATGGCTTTTCGGTGAGAAGTATTTGGAAAAGCAAAATTTGAATCTGTACTTCCCTAATTCTTTACCCGAATACTGCTGTTTTATTTGGCTATGGTGCTTTAGTATTTACTTCTTTACAAGGATTCAATATTCAGTTTCTTTCTCTCTAGCTTTGAATCCTGTTCTTGGTACTTGAATAGAGTGGCCTTGGAACTCCAAGGGAGATGTAAGATGTGGCAGTGGGAGTGATGCTTAAATGTTTGTCTTAGACATGTATTAAACTCTTATAGCAAAGACGACATGTATTAAACTCTTATAGCAAAGACGTAATGATTTTGGACTACTTTTCAGCTTGGATTGTCCCTCCTATTAATGCTGATTTACCCCCTCTTTGAACCATCTTTTCAAATCTTAAGGGTTTAAGTGCTTGTTGCAGGTAGTTGTCAGGAATATTCCTCATATTTCTGGTCACTCAGTATCACAAACTGTGGATAGCTTCTTTCAAACAAACCACCCAGATCATTATATTGGACACCAGGTAATAAATTTTAATTATATTCTTGATTGGGGAAGTTTTATTAAAGATAAACTATTCAGGGAATAATTTAAATGGAAGTATAATATTTATGCATGGTGTCAATGTTAATGTATTTTAATTTAGCATACTATTTATTTGCATTATATTATATTGATATTGTTGTCCATTCATTTCTCAGGCGGTATACAATGCAAACAGATTTGCTAAATTCGTGAGAAGAAGAGATAGACTCCAAAATTGGTTGGACTATTACCAGCTTAAGTTTGAGAGAAATCCTGACAAGAAGCCAACTGTCAAGGTATGTACTTGCTCTGAATGCAAGCAGTAAAGTATGTGACTTAATGATAATCTGTTGGCACCCTGGATCTGACATTGTTATCTCTTCTCATTTTTAGACTGGACTTTGGGGGCTTTGCGGTGGGAAAGTTGATGCTATTGATTACTACAAACAACTAATTAAGGAACTTGATAAAATGGTTAGTCATTATTGTTTCTCCTTTCTGCAATATGTTAACTCTTTCTTGTTATTTCCTTTATCGTATTTAAATTTTTGTAAGGTAATTTTCCTTGTCCGTATGCTAATATGTGGACTTCCCTTATTTCTATCGAAGTACTTTGATATAGCTATGCTGCATATCTCATGCAGATGACATTGGAGCGCCAGAAAATTATAACAGATTCGAAATCTATTTTGCCAGTTGCTTTTCTTTCATTCAATTCTCGTTGGGGAGCATCTGTTTGTGCACAAACCCAACAAAGCAAAAATCCTACTCTCTGGCTGACTGATTGGGCTCCAGAGCCACGGGATGTGTATTGGCGGAACCTGGCAATTCCATTTGTTTCTTTAAGCATCCGAAAACTTATAATAACATTGTCAGTGTTTGCCTTGGTATTCTGCTACATGATTCCCATTGCTTTTGTGCAATCCCTTGCAAATTTGGAGGGTCTTGAAAGAGTTGCTCCTTTCCTCAGACCAGTAATAGAATTGTAAGTGAACTTAAATGTTTTTGATAATACGATAGACAAGTTAATTACTCTAGAAGTTGAGGTATATGATTCTCGAATTTCATCTTTCACTGTCTTAACTTCTTTGGTAGGATAATGCTCAATCTTGATTTGTTAGTCTTTGCTTTTGAAATTAGTCAGAACTCTTGCTGTAATGCAGTATATATGCCTTGAAGGCATTGAAATTGACTATTTTACCTTAGGGCTAAACAGATATTCTTTTTCTTTGCTTATATTTTATCCATTACTAAACAAGTTGCTCTAGCTTAGTTTGTTTTATTAATTGATCCATCTTTTTGGTACACTATTTCCTTCATATTTTCTCATTAAATTGTTATATCTTTGTTTTCTTTTCTGCTTTGATGAATTTTCAGTTGTAAAATATATTATATACATTACTGGCCCAGAATTGCTACTTAAAAATGAAATGATCGGAATATTTATTTGTTTCTAACTTTTATCCATATAACTCAAAATCCTATTTTGCCTCCTTTATTTTCCATAAGCCACCTAATACACAGGTAGGTTTCAGATGGACTTAACATTCAATTGTATAAATGTTTAAGCAAGGTTCAGTTCAGGATTGGATGTAGTTATTGACTTAATGAAATTGTATGCATGCTTGGAGTTGACTCCTTGATAACCTGCTTCGTACTTTTAGATTCTAGATCGTGATTCATGTCCTACAAGTCTTATTGTTAACTTCAGAAAGGTTTTATGGCTTTTGGCAGGAAATTCATCAAGTCCTTTCTACAAGGTTTTCTTCCTGGTTTGGCCCTTAAAATATTTTTGTATATTCTACCCGCGGTTCTGATGATCATGTCAAAAATTGAGGGATATATTGCCTTGTCAACCCTTGAGCGTAAGACAGCAGCAAAATATTATTACTTCATGTTGGTGAATGTTTTCTTGGGAAGCATAGTGACGGGGACTGCGTTTGAGCAACTGCATGCTTTCCTTCATCAGTCACCTACACAGTATGTCTTCTTTACATTTGTTACTTGAGTATATCTGATCACCCACTCTCGAAATGTTGATACTAGATTTTACAACTTTTCAATGGGTATTTGGCATGCTTGCTTTCTCGATTGCTTTTCCTGTAGTGTTTTGAAATCCAGAAGACCATATATATTGTTTAATTACAGCCCTTCCAAAATAAGAACCACACAGAAAGTCCATTTGAAAAATAAAAAAAGAAGAATAAAGAAAATGGGAAACAAAGATGGAAATGTGCACGTCCAAGTATGATGGAGAGTAGGACAAGCAAAATGTTAGGTTAATTCTATGGAGAGGTGAACCACTCTAGAGGTTGCATTTTCACCCTCAGATATACTATGAACTTTGTGTTGTGTATAAATAAAAATAATTTAACATTCATTTGGTGCTGTAAAAAATTGATTCAACCAATCAAGAATCAACCACTTAAGAGATCCACCTGCGTATAATGACCGAAAACGGTACATCGTTTGTTACTTGATCTGGCAGCCAGTCTTGAATAAAGCAGTTCTTAAGTAAAGCAATGACTGGCTAGCTATTTAATTGTATCTAGACAAGCAATCATATGCACAATAATTATGCCATTAGATTTGCTCTATTCTTGTATCGACCTTGCAATTTCTCATATTTAATGTCAATAAATACTATAACCTTTTGCAACATTATTGAATTTTACACCGTATTTAATTTTTTGTTTTGCTCTTTTTCATTGCCTCATGGATTTTTCTCTCTCTCTCTTTATTAAGTTATACATATGCTTTCCGCGTGAATGATCCTTATGAATTTTATTATTGATTATAGGATTCCTAGAACAATTGGAGTTTCCATTCCAATGAAGGCTACCTTCTTTATGACATACATAATGGTTGATGGCTGGGCTGGAATTGCTGGTGAGATTCTCAGATTAAAGCCATTGGTTATATATCATCTCAAGAACATGTTCTTAGTTAAAACTGAGAGAGATAGAGGAAAGGCCATGGACCCTGGGAGTGTGGACTTTCCAGAGACTATTCCAAGTCTTCAACTATATTTCCTTCTTGGAATTGTGTATGCTGTGGTGACTCCAATCCTTCTTCCCTTCATAGTAGTCTTCTTTGCCTTTGCATATTTGGTTTACCGTCATCAGGTCAGTGTCTCTCCTAAGTATAATCTCAGAACATGCCTTTTTTGCTAAGTAGGGCTTATGCACAAGCTAGCTTGAACTTGAAGATTTATAAGATTTTGGAATTTTCAAACATAAAGCACCTTGTGGTTTTCTATAAGAGTGAACATGGGTTGGGTTATGGAGAAATTAGGCTTAGGGTATGCTGCATGCGAGATAATAATTTGTATGAAGATTCACAACCTTATAACATTTTGTTTAAAAATGTTGTTGAGATATATAAAACCATTAATGTAGCCTCACCCAAAAGCTTAAGGCTCTGTTTGATTACTGTTTTTAAAAACAGTTTTTTAGTTTTCAGAATAAAAAAACAAAAAAACTCGTTTGGTAATGCTGTTTTGTAAAAAAAGTTTTTAAAACTGTAACTGTTTTTTTTTGTTTTTAGAATCAAATTTAGAGAACATATCTGAGTTGTTTTTGTTTTATGTTTTGGTTTTTAACTTTCAAAACAAAAAAAAAAAAACACAGAAAACAACTGTTTCCATAATTATTCTACAAAACAGTTTTAAGAACAAAAAAACCAAAACACAATCAAACAGACCCTAAGTTTTTGGGTTGAATTGGTTCTTTACATGGTATCAGAGTCTCGGTGTGCCGGGTTCGATCCTCACTGCCCCTCACTTTCTTTCTAGTGGAATTTCTTTCTTCACACAGGTAGGTGGGCCTGTGCATTGTCCACCTTTCAAGCCTAGTGGGCTCTCCTGTGTGGGGGCGTGTTGAGATATATAAACCATTAATGTAGCCTCACCCAAAAGCTTAAGCTTTTGGATTGAATTGGTTCTTTACAAATGCAACGACACAAATGTGGTCTTATGGTGTAGTCTGAATATAATCTTATATGATGTTTAATTATGCAGATAATTAATGTCTACAATCAACAGTATGAAAGTGCTGCAGCATTTTGGCCACATGTTCACAGCCGCATTATAGCAAGCTTACTACTATCTCAGCTTCTTCTGTTGGGTCTGCTTAGCACCAAAAAGGCAGCTAAATCTACACCTTTGCTTGTTATCTTACCAATCTTCACATTTGCATTCCACAAGTACTGCCAGAGTCGTTTTGAGCCAGCATTTAGGAAGTACCCACTTGAGGTATGATATCCACTATAGAATGAATATACACCAATATTACAAATTTCCAACTGAAAAGGGGGTACTAAAACTTTGGTGTAGTGTATAATTCTCTAAATATTTTTCTTTGGAGGTGAATACATATTATATGATTGCTCATATTTGATACTTGTATTGGAAACTGATTTGTCTTCCATATATATAAATCAATTCAGGAAGCAATGGCAAAGGATTTATTGGAGAAAGACACAGAACCTGACCTGAACATAAAGGCATATTTGGCAGATGCTTACTTGCATCCAATATTCCAGTCATATGAGGTAGAAGAGGAGTTGGTTGAAGTTAGAGTAGATAAACACCAAACTCATCATATAACTAGTCCTTCAATAAGTGAACCTAGTTCACCCTCCTCACCCCATCATGTGCATCAACCTTCACCACCTCAATATAGTGAGTATCCAACTTCACCACCTGGTTATTACTACCATTCTCCCACCCCTTCCCATTATGTCCATCAGTATCAAGGTGAACCTTGAACTAGTGCAATATCAAATAATAAGTTGCTTGAGACCCCTTACAGAAAGTTTAGTGTTTTTATTGACCTGGCTTTTTATCCATTGCAAATGTAAATTATCTTTTTCTTAAATGTAATAGCTATGGTTTAAATATGTGATGGCTAAAGTATGCAGGGTTTCAATCAAGCTGCTCAAATTATTATCTGTGCCAAATTAATTGGGTGATTGCGTTGAGTGTTGCTATTCATGCAAGTAATTCAATTCTAAAGAGGGGATTCAGACATTTTATATATAGAATAATGCAATGTGAAAAAAAAGGAAATAATTTCGCTAATTAAAATTATTTTTATGTTAATTCATGAAAAAATAAAATCTTCGTCAACATTTTGAGAACATTGGCAGACTGAAAAACCAACATTATTTTTTATTTTCATTTTTCTCTATAATTTTACCTGAGTGAAATTTAGAGTTGAGATTAGTAATATGGAGCCTAGCGTGTAGCGATGTCTGAACTTGGAAATCAGAAATTAATTTGATTTGTTTTAAAAATAAGGGATAGCAAAAAAAAAAGTATACTTTATTTGATTATTTAAATAGTATAAGTACGAATAAAAAATAAACAGATTTTTATATTGATAATCTATATTCTTTCATTATTTTTAATTTTATTATGTGTAAAACATTACATGACATAAGAAGTATTATAATAAAATTTATTTTATGTTTAGTAAATGAATATATTTTATTTTATTTTATACATAAATATCACAATTTTTTAAGGAGGCGAACCGGAGCATTGATAAAGTTATTCTTTCATGATTGAAAGATCATAGATTCAAATTCAGGAAACAGTTTCTTTGTAATTAGATAAGGGTAAAATTGCGTACAAGAATTACCTCCATCTACATTCGTTAATTGGATTTAATGGGGAGTGATTTTTTTTTTATATAAATATCACAATTTTTTATTTGATGAATTGTTCATGAAATAACTAGAGACTATACTCAGTCTGTGCCATTGAGGTGTTTGGTAGGAGTTTTTTCTCAAGATATCAAAGTATTTCATAATGGTATTTCAAGTTGTTTATGTTTGGTACGAGTTTTTAAGAAATTCACCAAGTAAACTCATTTGTCCATCATTTTTAGTTTCTTTGAAAATTGTGATGAAAAATACTATTTAAGAATACCATTTTAAATGTGGTATTTTGAGATTACAAGCAAAATGGGTAAAGGAGCACGAAGCAAAATGGTATTTTTAGTTTCAAACCCTAGTTATGTACTTTGCAATATTATTTAGTCAAGGGTTACTTTAGTAGTTTCATCCCATTTTTTTAAGAGGGTTTACTTTTTCTATTGTCAATAAGTTATCTACATTGAACCTAAAATGATGTTGTTTTGAGACAGAAATTAAGGTATTTTTATAATTATAATTTATTTCAGGGTTATAATAATCTTTTTCATTATAATCTTTTAATTTTTCAACAAAAAATGACATCATTTTAGCAGGAATATAGATAACTTATCTACATTCACTTTAGAAACATTAAAACCTTTTCGACAATATTTTATCTTCAACCAAACATAGATTCAATAAACTTAAACCATTTCCCCAATAATATTTCGGCATGTAAAATAATTTTTTTAACTCTTCTAAAAAAATTCACGGAAAAATATTGTTTTTAGCGGTTAATGCAGATAAGTTATCTGCATTTACTTCCAAACGATGTCGTTTTGGGATTGAAAGATTAGAAAATTATAATTATAAATATTATAATAACCTGAAATAAATTAAAATTATAAAAATACTAATAATTTTTCTCCCAAAACTGTGGTATTGAATTTACTACTACTATAAAAAAAGCCATTCTTTAGTGCATGTTTGGTGCATAGTATAGTATAAGACTTGATAGTATAAGACCTGATTGTATAAGACCTGATTGTATAAGACTTGATTAAATTTTAATAGTATCCAGCATTTGGTATGGTATTGTATAAAATAATATCATCAATTATTTAAAAAATTAATATATTAAAAAAGTTATTTTAATATATAAATATTGAAATGATATATTACTTCTTGGGAATTGTACTTGTAAGCAATATTAATACATCAACCCCTTATCATACCTAATCCACCACTCTTAGGCTTGATTAAGTTATACATCATTTTGATGTATAAGGAAATCCTGCTATACAAGCTTATACTATACGATATAAAAATATATAACGTATAATATGAACTTATACGTCACACCATTGTATTCATTATATTCTCAATAATTATAATTTACTGGTAAAACTTTTTCCCTCTCTCTCTCTCCTTCACCAGATATTCCACTATTCTGAGCATGATGGCTCCGTGGAGGGTGTTTCCAAGTGGCATGTTCCTATGTCAGTAATAGCTTCACTCTCAAGCGAGTCCAGTTGAGGCGGTTTTCCAAAATGAACTTAAATGTAAAAAGAATAAGACTATCAATGCCTCATTCTTTGTAATTGTAATTGTAATTGTATTGCACCAACTTCCTTCTCGACTACTCTGCTTCTGATTCAATGGCAGCAAACGTAAACTGCGACATGCTCCAAAACACAAGCACCACACTTACTCACCCTCATTGGTACTCACCAAAAACCGGAATTTACCATAGCAAACACGCTCCCTTGAAGCTTCCCACCGACCCTTTTCTCGACATTGTTTCCTTCATTTTTTCTCACCCCCATAATGGGGTTTCAGCCCTCGTTGATTCCTCATCTGGGTGTTCTATTTCTTACGCAAAGTTGTTACCTTTAGTCAAATCCATGGCTTCTGGTCTCCACAAAATGGGTGTTTCACAAGGTGACGTGGTTTCGCTTCTACTTCCAAATTCCATTTACTATCCCATTGTGTTCTTGGGTGTTCTGTATCTAGGTGCTGTTGTTACACCATTGAGTCCTCTCAGTAGTATCTATGAAATACAAAGGCAAATCACCGAGTGTGGTGTGATGATGGCTTTTACTGTACCTGAAAATCTCAAGAAACTAGAACCATTGGGCATTCCCGTTATTGCTGTGCCAGAAAATGAGAAGGGTTTGAAGCATGGTTGTTTCTCAGGTTTTTGTAACCTGATTTCTTGTAACTTTGATTTGCCTCAAAGGCCAGTTATTCAACAAGAAGACACTGCAGCTATATTGTATTCTTCAGGGACTACAGGGGTGAGTAAAGGAGTTGTTCTAACCCATAAAAATCTTGTTGCTATGGCTGAGCTTTTTGTGAGGTTTGAAGCTTCTCAATATGAATACTCTTGCTTGAAGAATGTGTTTCTAGCTGTTTTGCCAATGTTCCATATATATGGTTTATCGCTCTTTGCTATGGGATTACTGTCTTTGGGTTCTACAGTCATTGTGATGAGGAGATTTGACATCGATGAGGTTATCACGGTGATTGATAAATATAAAGTTACACACTTTCCTGTTGTTCCACCAATGTTGACAGCATTGACAACGAGGGCAAAGGGTATTAATGGAAGTAAGTTGAAGAGTTTGATACAGGTCTCCAGTGGTGCAGCACCTTTGAGCTTAGGAGTTATTAATGACTTTGTCCAAACTTTCCCTAATGTTGATTTTATACAGGTACATAACTTCAGAACAAAATAGTCTTATTTGGATCACCAAAGTTGAACTTTTATTTGTTTGTGGTAATGTTGCTTTCCTTGACTTATAAGAATGTGCAGCTCTTAATTTTGTTTCTTTGTAGGGTTATGGAATGACCGAGTCAACTGCAGTAGGAACACGTGGCTTCAATACTGAAAAGTTTCACAATTATTCTTCAATGGGGTTGTTAGCTCCAAACATGGAGGCAAAAGTAGTAGACTGGAATACTGGTGCTTGTTTGCCCCCGGGCAACAGTGGTGAGCTTTGGTTGAGGGGGCCTTCAATTATGAGAGGTAAAAATCCATGTTTTCCTGAATTGATATAGAATAGAAAGATTTAACCTTATCCATTTATTGTATTGCCATATCTAAAATATTAGCCTGCTTCATTTAGAAGATGTCATGTGGTTTCATAGACATCTTATTTACAAATAATATGAATATCTAGGTTGATGATATTCCATGTACACCACAATTTGTCTAAGAAGTTCCGTTTACTTGTAGTGAGTGATATATTATAAACTTACCTGCTACAGTGTTTATGGCTTTAATTATTTGAATAGACTGAGTAATTTGGTTTAACTTGTCTTAATTATTACTATCAGATATTGCTGCTACTAAAATCTAATTCATTTGTAAGATACCATTGTCATTTCCTTATCAGTAAAATGCTATGAAAGTTTTCTTTCTCTTCAGCTTAGAGAAAGCTGAAGTAAAATTTCTCTTCAAGGCAATTGTTCAAGTTTGTCACTATGACTTCTTGTTTTTTGTCATTTTCCTATATTAGAGGGTGTGTGTGTGTGAATTGAAATGCATTAATCCAATTTATTTTCTTTATTTCTTAGGATACTTGAATAATGAGGAAGCCACAATGTCAACAATTGATAAAGATGGTTGGCTGCATACTGGAGATGTTGTTTATTTTGATCAGGATGGGTATTTACATATATCTGACCGCTTGAAAGATATTATCAAATACAAGGGCTTTCAGGTATTTAAATTTTGGTTTAATAAATTTGTATCAAAATTATAATAATAATAATAAGAAATATAAATAAAAAACAGTCCCCTTGAGATTGTTCAATTGGTAAAGCTGTGAGATATGCAATGAGAGTGCTGGGTCCTCCCTGTGGGCTTGCCCTAGAATCACCTTAGTGCTGGGTCCTCCCTGTGGGCTTGCCCTAGAATCACCTTAGTGCTGGGTCCTCCCTTGGACAAAATAAATGAATAACAAACAATTCAGAAGCTTACAGAAATGAACACTTTGTATCATTGTATGGAACTATAGCTGTGTGTACTTATAAATGTGTAACAATTAAGAAATTCCAACCGGCTTTCTTCATTTGCGGGGCAGTGAAGCAGCTGGCAGTAGATCGCGGTATTTTGAGATAGATTTCACTGCTTATAAATTTCAAACAGAATGTTTTTGTTAGGCATCTAGTAAATAACTACAAAAGCTTCTCATGTTCAAATGCATGGGTATGGTACACCTTTTGTTCGGTGGAACACTTGAAATACTTGTTGGATTGATCAATTCATCTAGATTGACTTAGAAAGACATAAGATGTGTAGTAAAAAGTAGAAATACTGACCGATAAATGGTGGATTTTGATAGATTTTTCAGGAGAAACTGCACAGTGCAAACCCTTTGTAAAGCTCTTCGATGCCTAATTATAATGAGGTTTACTTTTTAGGAAGTAGTGTTGTATTTTCCTAAAACATTTGTATATTTAACGATCTTCAATCACTGAGGAGGATATGTTGTTTTTATGTTACCTTAATTTTTACTCAATTTATATCTGTTGTATATATATTTTTATATATGGCATGTGATTATGTTACAGATTGCTCCTGCTGATTTGGAAGCTGTGTTAATTTTGCATCCTGAAGTAGTTGATGTTGCTGTTACAGCGTAAGTATGAACACTTCATTTATGTCTTCCTTGGAAAAGATGGCCGCTTACAAAATCCTCCCTGCATGTGTGTACTGCTTTTATAAATTGCAACCATATACTGTTCATTGGTTGCTGAGTTATTTGTTTTTCAAACGATCCAAACATCTACATGAGTGTCTGCTTGTACATCTTAAGTAAACAGTACTTAAGTTCCTCTTTGGCCATTAAAATATAACCTGAAATGTTGCATCACTTTCCATTTCAGTGTCATGGATGAAGAAACTGGGGAGATGCCAGTGGCATTTGTGGTGAGGAAGGTTGGAAGTGTGCTTTCTACGAAGCATATTATGGATTATGTTGCTGAGCAGGTTCTTCTTGATAAGACAGACATGAATGCTAGCTATCATATTTCAATTCACATTTACTACTTGAATCAATGCTCTAGTGTCTATAGGAATGCTTTTCACATTGCATTTATGCATCATGTACAAGGCCATTAATTGGCTACAATCTGAATTTTGTTAGATACTAAGATTTTCTTCCATTTTGTAAATCTTTTATGGCAGGTTGCTCCACATAAGAAGGTTAGGAAAGTGGTCTTCACTGACAAGATACCAAGGTCTGCGACTGGTAAGATCCTTCGAAAGCAGCTGAGGAATTGCTTGACTTCTAAACTCTAAGGCATCTTTCAGGACAGAGGACACGCCTCAAGCACAATATTGAAAAATTACCAAAGATAATTTTGAATAATGAATGGGTTATCTTAACCCAAATTTTGTTGACTATTGATACTTGCATCAAGAGGGCTATTAAAGAAATATTGAAAAATTACCAAAGACTATTTTGATATATGGTTTATGTTAACACAAATTTTATTGACTACGATTTTATTGATAATGGATCATGAGTGCTATTAAAGGAAGGAAGAACATTGTATCTTAATATCACGTTACCGGAAATTTCTGTCTCCTAATATTTTTTATTTTTTTTATTTTCAACTAGTAACCAATGTATTCAAACATTATGTGAAATAAATTCTTCGATTATATCTTATTTAAAGTTTGAACTTTAGTTTTCCCTCTTAAGAGTGTAGTTTGCTTAATGAGATTTACAAACACCCATTTATCCTATTTTTTTAAAAAAACGAAAGACTTGCTATAGACCATTACTGTTGATCACATAAAAGGCATCGAAATACAATCGTACTTGGATGTTTACCATTATCAACTTCATAGATCTTTTGCCTGAAACCAACTTGTTAAAACAAGTATATTTTAATATTAATGATATGGGTGATGTCATTGTTTTTATGATGGCCATGTAAGTTAGGTGGTGAAATTTGACAATGCTTAATAACTTGCTTTGCCAAGTAAGAAATTAAAAAACAAGTCTACTTTAGGTTCTTTTGAATTACTTATTTGAATAGACGTAACAATTAACAGGGAAGTAAAATGAAATGACAAAATATTAATTTTTCTTCATTAATTGTTACAGGATGGAAATTTTTTTGTTTATAACTAGGGTACATCCTTAAGCGTAAATATAAGAATAATTTCTTATGCAGGCCCAAAGTTATCAACGTGTCATGTTAGATAAAGACATCCACTCCCGTAAGTTAGCACAAGTGTCGGCAACTAGTTTGCATGCTACAACTGTAGCCATTTAAGTATTTAACGACAGTTTTGTCCTTTTTCTCTTCTCAATCAACAACACAACCTTAACATGTAACCAAAAAAAAAAAAAAAAAACACACACACACAACCTTAAAAAAAACAATTCCTTTTTACACAGTTCAGTAGTATCCGTCAAGGGCTAATTCCAGGTTGTAGCAAATGGGTACCCCAGAAAACTGCGAAAGTGGAGAACTTTCGAAAGAGTCAGCTGAATCCGAAAATGGGAGCACTTCCACTGTGTCTGTGAGCCCAAGTTTGCTTCTTCAGTTGTTTGGGGTATTACACTGGATTGTTTCTCTGGGGCTTATTCTGGCAATGGATATTCTTTTGAAGAAAGCCTTCACAGCCGCTTCGATTGAGTTCCCAAGTGCCTTGTTTGGCATGTTCTGTATATTCACCGTTTTGATTATTCTTGATTTTGCTGTGCCTTCTGTAGCAGTGGCCTTGGTGAATTTTTTTGAACCTGGGCTTATGTTCATTCAGAGATGGCTACCCTTGTTCTATGTTCCTTATTTGGTTGTGCTACCCCTTTCCCTTAAAGATATTCCCCCTCCTTCTGCTATCAAAATTTTCCTTATTATAGGTACATGCATGTCTTGTCTTTTTCTTTTATGAAGTTTTGGGTTCAGCTTATCTTTCAGTCTATACATTTTTCTTGTTGCTGGAAGCTGCAAAGTATGCTTTTTCAGTGTAGTGCAGTCACCTGGATTAGAATTTGAATTTGTTGATTGCTAGCATATAGACTACTGGTTAAGCTAGTTATTATGATGTGGCTGTGTTTTGTGTAATTAAATGTTTGTTACAGTTCTGTGGTGAGAGTTTATTAATGTTGTGCAGTTGGAGGATGGCTTGCTACACTCTGTGTTGCTGGTTTCACAGCTATAGGTATAAGGAAAGCTGTGAAGACAGAATTGATGGAGGCTGAGCCTATGGAAAAGCCCTCTCCATTTTCTTCCATTGAAGTGTGGGCATGGACTGGGGTTCTCCTTATATCGTTTGTTGCTTCATTATTTTACCCAACTGCACTGGGGACAAGTGCCAGAACATGCCTTCCATTCTTGCTTGCCTCCACAGTGTTAGGCTACATGGTTGGTTCTGGGTAAAGGTTCCTTTTCACTACTGCATATTATACACATTGGAAATTACTAATTACATGGTTGGTTCGGGGGACAATTACTTTTCCTTTGTTTGTTTAAGGTTTATATGTGTTCCGGGTTAGCATACCCGGTAATCGCTAGCCGGGTAACTGGCTAGGCTGACCCGGCCAGCTGGTGCCCGGGTTATGGGTCAGTTACTTCAGATATGGGTACTTGAGGTGGGCCCTACCACGATGGCAATATGATGCCTATCGATACCCACGTTCATTGTAACCACCTAGACCATGATGTATATATATAGAGGAGAGTATCTTAGGAAACACACTAAAAAACTAGAAAGAACCCATATTGATGTTCATCCAGAATAATATGGAACAAAAGAGTTTCATGGAACATGCTATTAGCATTTTATTATAGACAAATATAGCTTTTCTTTTTCTTACTATATTCGTTTTCAGATTGCCATCAAATGTGAAGATGGTCGTCCATCCAATAATTTTCTGTACTGCATCTGCAGAGCTAACAGCAGTTGCTTTTGGCTATCTTTCCCACTCAGGGCTTGATCCTGTTCTAGGTATAATTAAAAGTTAACCATTTAATTTACTACATCGTATAACTTGTTCTTTCTTTGATTGGCAAATTTAACTAGGAAAAGGAAATTATGTTCAGAATTTCTATTCTGACTGTAGATACCTTATGAGTTACTACAAGCATTCAGAAGTCTCCTTCCATTCCAAGTTAAGTTTAAATCTGATTTATTAAACTTTTTAGCACAACCTGAAAAAGTAACATATGTCAAGGTAATCTTGAGATAAGCTCACCTTATTTGGTTTGATTAACGGCCTGCCCATAACAATAATGTAAAATTGTGGCACTAAATGGCTTTCCATTTTATTTTTACCTGAGTGAGGTGCAAATTTATCAATAGATACTATGTAATGACCTAAGTTTGTTATAATTTTGTCAATTCTTCTTTTGACATTCCCAGGATATTACATTACAAAATCATCATCTAATCCTGGACCTGGTGACATTCTAATGGGATTTTTGGGATCTGTAATTCTCTCGTTTGCCTTCTCAATGTTCAAACAAAGAAAGGTAACCATCTAGATTTGTCTCTAAATAAATGCTATACTGCGGAAAAAAATAAAAAATAAAGCATATAAATTCAATATATTCTTATTACCTTGCAACGGCTTGGCTCAGCGGTAAGCTTGCTTGCCGTGGTGTGTCAGGTCGCAAGTTCGAATCAGTCTCTCTGCAAAAAGCAGGGGAAAGACTGCCTAGAGTATTCCCTTTCCTAGACACTCACGAAGTGAGTATTTGAACTGGGTCGGCCCTTTTACCTTGCAAGCTGTTACTTTTGTTTTTTGACAAAGTTAGGCAAGTTGCAGCCAACCTTATACCTGGGCTATGCTTGATATATTATTACTAAGTTCTGAGTAATTAATGATGTGCAATAGCAGTTCAGCAAGTGAATTATACATATTCTTCGTACCAATAGCTTTTTTCCCAGTTAGTCCCCCACCCCTTGAAAAAAGAAGAATGAAAACACTGAGGATGGATTAATGATAATGAGTTCATTCTAATAGATTGACTAGTATTTACAAAACATGAGAACAAGTACAGAATAATTAACAAAAATCTTGTATTATCTTAATGCCACCATGCTAACTTCAACCTGTTCTTTTCAGTTTGATTTGGTAATCCAACTTTTTTACACAGGAGGCATCTCTTTTATCTGTTCTTTTTTGCTTTCTTCTTGCCCAAATAGGAAAGACCTTTTATGAGGTGAATCGGATAGTCATTCCCGAATGACAATAGAGTTTGTTTTATTTGAACAAATATGAATTCAAACTGGACCACATGCATATTGTAACACCCCGTTCTAGAACCGGTTTGTTAACATTGACTTATGATATTAAGCGCAGTTACAATCACATTGGTGCAATTAAATCCGGTTAAATTTTTCTTTTTAAAGCAAGCCGAATTAAAATTACCCAATTGCGTGACCATAACCATAATACATTGCGGAATAACATACTTAAAGCTTAATACCATACTTTCATTTCATTTATTATGGTCTCCATTTTCCCATTATATTATAGGATTTTCCATTAGTTACGCGTGGGTTCAAACCGCGCTCAAATCGGAGCACCGTAGCCCAAGTTATGAGATTTCTAAGCGACAGGTGCTGAAACAGCAGATCCCCCGCGCTGACAGCGCCACAGTGGCGCCCTCAGCGCCAGCGCCACTGCCTAATTTTGGCCGTTGGCGCTCCTAGCGCCATTCTGGCGCCCATAGCGCCAGACAACAGGGCTGTGCACCCCAAAACAGGGCAATTTGACCTTCCTGTGGTATTTTAACCATAACTTTAGTTATACTTATCCAAATTACACAATCTTGGTCTCTATGGAAAGCTAGGAAACATATCTACAACTTCCATCAAGACACAAGGGTCCAAATCTATCATATAGGATACGAAAATTGGACAACAAGACAGGGTATCTTTGTTTTGAATTGGTTTTCCAACCTAAAGGTCTTCTTTCACCTAATTTACATCATATAATCCTTTCAATACATGAATTCTAGTCTCTCTAGATACTCATACACTAAGAGAAACATGCATATCATTTCATCATATATGCAATATCCAATAATTACAACATTACATCATGATTACAAGTTTTAATTACAAATCATGGGACTTAGCTACAAAACACTATGATCACTCCTTGGCTCCCATCAACAAAAGAGATACCAAAAGCATGAGCATAGGCTAAGTCCACCCAAATAAATATAGCATGCATATGACAATTGATTCTCATTTAGCAATCCTATACATGTGAACTACAAAATAACATGCTTAATCAATTGACACAATATCTTCATATGCCCAATCACTTCAAATATGGCCACTTGCCATCAGAGGCTCCTGCAGCATCCTTTCCTGAAAGGGGGTCCCCAACAACACGGGGTGAGATATACGAATATATCCAGTAAACCAGGGGTCCTTGGAGTATCTCTCCACCCCATAGTTCAATAACAGTGTAATAGCAATGACAATAATAATGCAGCAAATACATATCCATGCAAGTGTACACAACATCTCCAGGAGAAATCCCTCGAGCTCTCGAGCTGTCCTAAGGATACTCAGATGCAAATAGTCCTACTGGCCAGCTAAACTACCAAGTATGATTTACGCATCGTCATGCTACATACCAACATAGGGAAACACCATCCTATGTCACACCAAAGCATGCAAATACATATAACGAAGCATTACACTATTTCATTGCATTTATATACAACAACACACCATTACCCGTTCAGGGCTTGGTGGAACAATAAAGGGAATTACACCCAAGGTCCGAAGGCTTACCTCAAAGCTTCCAACTAAACCTTTGTTCTTCACCAACCTTCACAACACATATCAATCTCAAGGAGCTAACCGAGCTCCATAGCTTGCTCCAATGGTTGGTTATTCACGGTTGGTCCAAATGCCTCAATCCTAAGAATCACATGGACAATATCAACAATCAACCCAAACCAAACCATTGATTACACCAACAAGCCAAACCATAGTCAAATGCATAATTTTGTAATTTTCCAAACAAAATCATATGACTATATAAACTTATTTTCACCGATTAAATGTCATTCCTAGCATTTTTCTCAACATGCACTAGGCCTCAATCTTTCTAGAACATATCCCATTCACTCACATAATCATAAACCCCAAAACACTATTCATCCAAAACATAAATCATGTATTCTTCATGAAAATAGAGTTCAAGGGATGAAATCTTACCACCAAGTGTTGCACAACCAAGGATTGGTTACTCCTCAAGCTTCCATGGAGGTAGAAACCAACAAATCTCTCAATTCCTCCAATGGGTCAACACTTTGGAAGGAAATATCTCAAACCACACAACTCCCCACTAAGATCCAAGCTAGGATTGTGAAAGAGGGGAAGATTTGGAGTGGTTTAGGCTTTTGAATCACTCAAAACGGTTGAGGATTTCTCCCTCTAGGGTTTTCCCCCTTTCCTTTCTTCTTCCTTCCCTTTCTCTCTTCTTTTCCCTCTTTTCTTCTTCTTTTCTCCTCTCTTTGCTGCGCACGGGTTGGGGTTGGGGAAATGGGGTCCTTTAAGTGGCTTGCCACTTAACTTAGGTTAAGTGGGTATCGGTTCATCTATCTATTCAACTCCATTAATTACCAAACTTTACCCAATAGTCTGGAATATTTTTCTAGGAATATTTCTACTTCCGTTTTTATATTTCGGGCACTTTTGTCTACAGCCATTTATACCCCTTAATTTTCACTGAGTACACTTTTTACCTCAAAAGTGACCCCAATTAATTTTATAAGGGAATTTACTTATTTTTACTCACTAATACATGCTTAATTATCTAATCACATGTATTTTGCTAATTAATTATTTTGGGCTATTATAGTCACCCCACCTTTTTGCGATTTTGTCCGCAAAATCAAGAACATACCTGTCCTTAAACTCAGGATACTGACGGAGAAGCTCATCTTCCCGCTCCCAAGTGGACTCTTCAGGCGTCCTTCCTTCCCATTGAACTTTCACCATAGGAATAGATTTGTTCCTCAGCCTCTTCTCATCTCGCTCGAGTACTTTCAGTGGTCCAATCGGAGTCTTCAAATTTTCCCGAATTTCAACGTCATCAGGTTGAACCACATGAGAAGGATCAGCTACATACTTTCTTAGCTGAGAAACATGGAATACATCATGTATATTGGATAGTTGAGGAGGTAAGGCAAGCTGGTAGGCAACCGGTCCTACCCTACGTAGAATCTGATATGGTCCAATAAATCTAGGACTCAGCTTCCTCACTCCCAGGGCTCGTCCCACACCTGTAACTGGTGATAACTTTAGAAACACATGATCTCCCTCCTCAAACTCTAGAGGCCGATGCTTGAGATCATAATAACTCTTCTGGCGATCTTGGGCCTTTTTCAGACGATCCCTAATCATTTTGATCTGTTCAGTGGTCTCCTGAACAAAATCCAATCCAAATCGCTCTGAGTCTCCAACCTCTGCCCAGCAAGTAGGTGTCCTACACCTGCGACCATACAAGGCCTCGTAGGGAGCCATACCCAGACTAGCATGAAAACTATTATTATATGAAAACTCAACCAGTGGAAGGTATCGATCCCATGCCGTACCCTGCTCCAGAGTGCAAGCCCTCAACATATCCTCCAACGTCTGAATGGTCCTCTCAGTCTGACCATCCGTCTGTGGATGATAGGCAGTACTCAGTCTCAACCGAGTGCCAAGAGCCTCCTGCAATGCTCCCCAGAAGCGAGAAGTGAACTTCGGGTCCCGATCACTAACAATATTCTCAGGCACCCCATGAAGCCTCACAATCTCCTTCACATAGAGCCTGGCTAATTTCTCAGCAGAGAAATCTACCCGAACTGGTAAAAAGTGTGCGGATTTTGTCAATCTATCCACAATTACCCAAATGGAATCATAACTAGCCTGTGTCCGCGGCAAACCCACTACGAAATCCATGGAGATACTCTCCCATTTCCATTCAGGAACATCCAGTGGTTTCAACATACCAGAAGGTTTTTGATGCTCAATCTTGACCTTCTGACATACGAGACACTTGGAGACAAACTCTGCAATATCTTTCTTCATACCAGGCCACCAGAAATTAATCTTTAGGTCCTGATACATCTTTGTAGCTCCCGGATGGACAGTGAATTGACCCCTATGGGCCTCTATCATCACTTCCTCTGTCAACTGTCTAGGTACAACAATACGACCCTGATATAACAGTATACCCTCACTATTGCAGGATACACCACTCTGACCCTTCAGTCGTTTAGCACTTTCATTTTGCAGCTGAGCATCTTTAATCTTGGTCATCATTTCGTTCTCAATTCTTGTGATTTCGATGTCACAAATTCTGCCTGGAAAGACTTCAGACAATTTCATGTCTCTGAACCTCTCAATTACATCAAAATCTCTCATCATCATGTTTGCCATGCTCACTGACTTCCGGCTCAATGCATCCGCTACAACATTAGCCTTGCCGGGATGATATTTCAGTTCAAAATCATAATCTTTTAAGAATTCAGTCCACCGTCGTTGCCTCATATTCAACTCCTTTTGATCGAATAAGTACTTTAAGCTCTTGTGGTCACTAAATATGACAAACTTCATCCCATACAAGAAGTGTCTCCACTGTTTCAATCCAAAAACGATTGCAGCAAGCTCTAAGTCATGGGTCGGATAGTTTTCTTCATGTGGTTTCAGTTGCCTCGAAGCATACGCTACCACTCTCCTATCTTGCATCAGCACACAACCCAATCCCTTTTTAGAAGCATCACTGTACAACTCAAATTCACCTTCCGGATCAGGAAGTACTAACACAGGAGCAGTCGTCAATTTTTCCTTTATCTTCTGAAAACATTCTTCGCATTCATGCGTCCAAATAAATGGAGTATCCTTCCGGGTCAAACGGGTCAATGGCAAAACCATTTCCGAAAATCCTTTAATAAATCTCCGGTAATAACCAGCCAAACCCAGAAAACTCCTTACTTCAGTCACAGTCTTGGGCCTCTCCCAATCAATAACTGCCTCTATTTTATTAGGATCAACCGCCACCCCATCAGCAGAAATGACGTGACCCAGAAACTGCACTTGAGAAAGCCAAAATTCACATTTAGACGGCTTTGCATACAACTGTTTATCTCTGAGGATTTGCAACACAGTTCTCAAGTGATCCTCATGCTCTTCCTTACTCTTGGAATATATCAGAATATCATCAATAAACACAATCACGAATTGATCCAGAAACGGCTTGAAAATGCGATTCATATAATCCATAAACACCGCTGGAGCATTAGTGAGTCCAAATGGAATTACCTGATACTCATAATGTCCATATCTAGATCGGAAAGCAGTCTTAGGAATATCTTCCTGCTTAATTCGGATCTGATGATAACCTGACCTCAAGTCAATCTTTGAAAAGACACAAGCACCCCTCAACTGATCAAGCAAATCATCTATGCGAGGGAGAGGATACTTGTTCTTAATAGTAACTTTATTCAACTGACGGTAATCAGTGCACAATCTCATGCTA
Source organism: Gastrolobium villosum (assembly GCA_032173675.1). NCBI lineage: Eukaryota > Viridiplantae > Streptophyta > Magnoliopsida > Fabales > Fabaceae > Gastrolobium > Gastrolobium villosum. Next base: position 492 of record JAVKPL010011589.1, on the reverse strand, counting down.
CCGTCCTTATTCTTAACAAAGATCACTGGTGCTCCCCATGGGGACACACTAGGCCTAATAAACTGCTTAGCCGAAAGCTCCTCAATATGCTTCTTCAACTCGGCTAATTCCGGTGGTGACATCCGATACGGAGCCAGAGAAATGGGTCCCACACCAGGCAACAAATCTATGGTGAACTCAATCTCTCTGTGAGGTGGAAGTTGCGGAATCTCATCCGGAAACACATCCACAAACTCCTTCACCACTGGAATAATGTCAATCTCCTCATGACTTCCACCCACTAAACCCCCCACAAAGACATATCCCAATGCCCCGGCCCTCAAAGCCTTTCTAACCTGCAGCACAGATAGATATGGGGAAGAACTAGTAGCAGAATCATCAGCAGAGAGCACAATTCTTTTTCCACAGCAGTCTATCATAGCACAGTTCTTTGATAACCAATCCATTCCCAAGATAACTTGAAGACTGATCATCGGCAAACAAATAAAATCC